>RJWM01004983.1:0-96307 GCA_004363535.1 Dasyprocta punctata | reverse complement strand
TATTGATTTTGTTTTGTTTTGTTTTTGGTTCAATTCTACTACACCTGTTGGAATGGTCAGCTAATCTGAAGATAGCAAGGTATGTTATAGTAGCTATTGTACTCACATTATCGGTCTTCGAGGTTCTGTACCAGTCCTACTGCTTTGTTTTGATTGACTTTATTCTGTTATGTTCTGTTGTATTTTACTATCTTTAAAAAAAAAAAATTAAAAAAAAAAAAAAAAGCAAATGGCCCAGCAGAAAGATTTAAAAAGTTTTTAGTTTGGTGAGGAAAAAAAGCTCCAGTTAAGCTGCAGATTACAAAAATGGAGCAGAGAACTTGGTTGTTGAGAAGGAACAGGACAATAGAAAAGATGGCTTTAGGACATCACAAGAACCAGCAGGACTGCATTTTCTGCAGCCTCACAATTGCAAAGGTGAAAGACTGCTTTGAGAAGAGAATCATAGGGCACTATATTACAGAATGGCAGCAGCCTAGAGTATTTGTTCCTCTAGATTTGGTTCATGGCACTTAGCAACCCAGGCACTCAAGCCATATAGCTAAGAGAGAAGGAAGCCTGACTACTGTTCCAGCTGGCAGCAGACTCTGCTGTCATCCATGTGGTGCTGGTTTTAAGTGCATGCAGAATGCAAGAGTTGTGGGGTCAGGAAATCTTCTGCCCAGATTTCAGAAGATCTCAGAGGCCAGGCAGTGTGCCCCTGAAAGGGCAGTGTGTGAAGTTATGAGTGTGAAGCTGAGAGTACAATGGAGACTCTGGAAGGCTGGAGAAACTAGGAATGTGGATTATCTGAGGAGAGCAGAGCTGGCCCAAGTGAGAAGCCATGGGAGCTACAACCACTGGAAATGCCATAGGGGTGGAGCTGCCCAAAACCTTTGAAGTTCACAACTTGCCACAGATTGCCTTGGATGCTAAGCATAGAACTATGGATTTAATGTTTGCCCTGCTAGATTTTGGATTTGATTTGCTTCCATTCCCCCCACTTTTTTTTGTACTGGGAATCAAACTCACGACTGTGCACTTGCCAGGCAGGCGCTGTGCCACTGAGCTATATCCCTGGCCCTGCCATTCCTTTCTATTCCCCTATTTGTACCTTTTGGAATGGGAATGTTTATCTTGTACCACTGTATGTAGGAAGTGTTTAACTTTCTTTTCATTTGTACAGGGGCTCACAGCTAAGAGTATGCCTTAAATCTCAGAGAAGTCTTTGGACTTGAACTTTTCAGCAGTGCTGAAACTGTCAAGACTTTGGGAACTCTTAGAGGTGGAATAAATGCCTTTTGCATAAAGGGATGTGCATGAGTCTTTTTTGGGGCCAGAAGTGAAATGCTATGGCTTGTATCTAGATGTCCCCCAAAGTCTCATGTGCTTGTATGTGGGGTTTTTGGAGGTGGCTAGATCTAGGGTGAGTGATACTAGAATTAAGGGTACATGATAATTAAATGGGTTTAGCATATTTCTGGGTGTGGATAATGGAAGTCCCACCCTGGGTGTGTGTGGCATCAGTCCACAGGCTTACAGCCTGGATGGAATATAAAGGGAAGGAGGGATGGCAGGCTTACTGCTGCTGCTGCTTGCTGCCTTCTGCCTGCCACATCATGCACTCTTTCTCCTCTGTGATGCCCCTCTGCCTTGATGCCTTGTTTTGAACCAGATGACTATGGAATGAAATCTTTACAAACTGTGAGGTAAAATAAACCTTTTCTCCTTCAAACTTTGTGTGTTGGGTGTTTTGTCTCAGCAACCAGAAAAGTAAGTCCCTGTTAGTAACCTTGGCAAATTAATTTACTGGTATACAGCTTTCTTGGTGGGCTCCTTGGGGTTTTCCACCTCATCTGCCCACAGGAACAGTTTCATTTCTCCTTTTCTGATCTGTATGCCTTACATTTCCTATAAGACTGAGGCCTTATTGCATTAGCTAAAACAGGATTTCCTTTTAAATGTGAAAAATCTTTACTGAAACTATTGCACACTTATGCAAAAAATTCAAAACTTAAATAACTGATGTGATATGCCAAGTTCATGAACTGAAAAAGTTACCAGTGTAAGGGGTTAACCCTCCTGAAATTGATTTACAGACTTGCTATAACCTCAAACAAAATCGTGGTAGGTGTTCTGACAAGTGTGGGTTAAAATGTATCTTTCTAAAATGACACAGAATAACTCAAACAATTCTGTAAAAGAAAAACAAAGTTTTTACTAACCCTGATTTTAAAACTTGCCATGAAGTGACAGAATTTGTTACTGGCAGAAGACAAGACATACGGATCAACTGAATAGAAATGATAGTCCAGAAACTGGCCCACACATCTATGGTCAACTTAGTTTTGAAAAGTTGTCAGGACAACTCAACATAGAAAGGAAATAGTGCTGAGAAACTGGAGGTCTGTAGGGGCAAAACAAGAGAACACTGACCCTGACTAAATCATACACTGAACTAATTCAAGTTGGGCCCCAGATCTAAATGTACAAACAAGCTACAGACTTTCTAACAGAACACCTTTGTGATTTTCAGGAAGGAAAAAGTTTCTGTACTGCCAGAATCCCACGATGAGTCTCAGTGACACACACCCCGGTATCACCATTTCTTCTCTGTGTGGAGGAACCTGTAGGTGTGGTGGGACATCTGCCTACAGCTGGGCTGCTTCAAGCCAATCCTGGGAGGTAATCTTGGTGAGCCTGATCTAAATGAGACTCTTAAAAAGGCTTTCCTTGCTGGCCTGCAAGCAAAAAGCCATCCTGTGAGAGGTGGGCAAGTGGCAAGGATCAGAAGGCAGCCTTTAAAGGCCAAAGTGGGCTTTGCTGCCAGTTACAAAGAAAACAGGGACATCAACCGTAGAACCACAAGAAAATGAATTCTGTCAACTGGCGAATATAGAGAGCAAAGCCCTGATGAGAATGAAGCCCTGGATGATATCTTATTGGGGCCGGTGGCATCAAGAGCAAAGGGCCCAGCCAACGCCAGGAATCAGGCTCTTGGTCACACATAGTGACAAACATATCACGTATGCAGCAACAGAAAACTTGCAGTTTCTTAGGGTAAAAAATCATGAACCACATGAGACAGTGTTATGCTTGTGTGTGCATGCTCAACCCTGGGAGTCCTCTGTACTTCAAAGGTACCATCTGCTGAGTAAGTGGAGATATGAATTTATTAAGAGCTGACTCTTACTGCTAGCTTAGGCACTTTTGTCTTTGACAGCTTAGTGATTTCCTGACTTCTGTTGAGTGGGGCCCACATCAGAAAGCTTGCCCCACACCAGAACAGCAATGTTAATGATCAACCCCTGTCCCAGCTCCAAGTACTGAAGGCCCAATAGCCATCAGAGAAGCCTCTCTCTTCCCCAGCATTAGTCACTAGCTAGCTCCAAAGGCACAGGATGAGTCAGCACCTGGCCTCTCCAGTTTTTTATGGAAATCCCCTGTAGTTTTACTACCCTGTTCCCACATAAAACAAAGACAGGAAAACCAAAAAAACAAACTAAAACAAAACAAAAAAACAACCACCCCCCAAAAACCCCAAAACCAAAACAAAACAAAAAACAAAAACAAAACTATCAACTCCCTCAAAAAACAAAAACAAACAAACAAAAAACTAGCTCTTGAACTAGCAATAATTATCATATCTGAAATGAAGACTGAACATTTAAAACACCAAGAATATCTAAGCCTGTGTCTAGTTTCCCAGTGACAATACTCACAGTGAAAGAGGGAAGAGGCAAACAACATCTTACTATTGTTATGAAAATTATTTTGACCTTGTAGAGCTCTTGAAAGGGTCTCAGAAACCCTAGAACATACCTAGAGACCCCTTCGTTAGAGAGATAGCCCATGAGGACTGATGCTCTTAAGGTGGGCTCACTCACCCCAAAGTGGAAGCCACCACTGTCCACCTCCACATTCAGCTGCAACCCCTCCACACACAACAGACCACGGCACAGGTGAATGTGTGCGGGTCCTTGCCGTGTGTACTAATGGTGAAACTCAAAATGTAATAGGGACGTAGTAGGAATTTTACAGTATACTGACAAGAACTTAAAAAACAGAATTGGGTGTAGTGGCACAGGGCTGTAAGCCAAGCACTCTGTATGAATAAGGCAAAAAAGACTACGTGTTTGAGCCTAGCCTGAGCAATTTAGCCAGTTTTGAGGACTTACCCCGAAATGAACAATAAAAAGGGCTGGGGATGTAGCTAGGTGTGATGGCCCTGGGTTCAATTCCCAGTACCACAAAGAGAAAACAAAAACGCAAAACTAAATACAATGCTAGTCATAAAAATGAACACACACACAGTGTTTCCTGTGTGCTGGATGCTGTCCTTGGTGCCCTGAATTATTAATCTGTTGTTCCCCACAACACTTAGGCGGTGTCACGGCTAACCCACTTTACAGACTGTGAAATGAGACAGGGCATGGATAAGGAATGTGCCTGAGCACCAAAAGATATGTTTCTGTAGTTTACTGTTTAGGAATATATAAGAGGCAAAGCTACAAGTAAAAGGAATCATCCTTCAACAACCAGGATGGTGGTCCTGGGTGGTGGAGAGGTGTGCACAGAGCCCCACCAGTTCCTACTTGTGTTCTCAGCCTAAGTGGTGGTCCCAATGTGTCTGGTTTGCCATTGCACATGCATACATGTCTTTAGATTTTCCTGCAATCACACAGGACATAAGAGATACAGGATTCATAGCCGGGTGTGGTGGCACCTGCCTGTAATCCCAACACTCTGGAGGCTGAGGCAGGAGGATCACTGTGAGTTCAAGGCCAGCCTGGGCTACAAAGTAAATTCAAGGCCAGCCTGAACTGCATAGTGAGACCCTGTGGACCAGGATTAGAGAGAACAATGGCCTCAGCAGCAAACAAGCTCAGTCTGGGAACCAGCGCCATGCGCAGGCCGCGACTGGTCAGGGAACAGCCAGACCCCAGCCCCTTCTGGTGCATGGGTTGGCAAACAAGAAGTACCAACCCCCTCCTCCCGTGGTAAGCGACCAGAGAAACACAAGCTGTGATGATAGCTATCAAGGTGAAATGCAATTGGATGCCTGTGATGCTTTGGTGTTTCACTAACATTGCAAGTCTAGGGCCAGTGGTCTGATCATAGGTTCAGAGGATATCAGTATGCAGTGTGTTATCTAGAGGGGATCTCCTTCTGAGGGTTGCAGCCATTGTTGATTCCCTATGGTCATGTTTTGAGGTCCTAGATCATTTCCATTGTTTTGTTGGGTTGGGTCTTATTCTCTTTTGTTTTGTTTATGTTAAATCCCATGGCAGGAGAAGCTATTTCAAAGCTAGCAACACACATGATGGTAGCAATCTTGGATGTACTATTGGTTTGTTTTGAAGTCCTTTATCACATTCATTGTTTTGTTTTTTATTGTTTCTATTCTATTCTGTTCTGTTTGATTTTTACTATGTCTGAAGTTATTTGCAGCTATTTCGAAGCCATCAGGGGGCATTATGGTGACCACTGTTGACTTCATGTTTTGAAGTCCTGTATCTCTTACACTGGTTTGTTTCGATTGGCTTTATTCTGTTATATACTCTTAAAAAAAAAAAAAAAGTCGCCCCTAAGGTCACACGACTCCCTCCAAGCAGCTGCTCAGAGGTGCACACACATCTCATTAAAAACCCTCCTCTGCCTTCCCTCTGAGCCTCACTGAGGTCCCGCAGAAAGCCCAGCTCCTTTGCGCTGCTCACTGCTAAGGCCAGGAGCAATTAGCAACTCTGTCATTGACCATGAACACATTAGGAGGACATAATTTTTTAACAAAATAAGCTACCTAGTACCTTAAGATTGAGGAACTAAAGGTGAAAAAAAGAACCACCCTGAAACAAAAATACAAGGACTTCTGTGAGCAATATATAAATGGGGTACACGCGGAAAGCAAAGTGTGTGTGGTGAGGTCCTGTGTTTGCTGCCTGGCAGCTGTGTTCTCCTATTACTCCTGTCTCCACCTTGTGGAAGGAGGAGAGAATGCAGAAGGATGACTGCAAACTGCTGAGGATCTCCAAGTGGGAAGGAGATCATGTTTACCTAGGTTATTTCCTAGCAGGCTGTTGTCCAAGTCATCACCCATACCTGTTCTCCACCAAGCCCAGAGCTGGGCCAAGATGCCAGAAAGCCCATTGTGGACCATTGGGCAAAATGAAGGAACTGAACACACCCTTGTGCTCACTTGGCACAGGGCACGGTTTATTCTCTCTTCCACAGGCATAAGGACAATGGCATGATGTCAGGTCAATGAAGTCTCTGACAGCACTACAGAAGAGCCCATGAAGGCTCACACGCCCCCACGAAAACACCACAAACCTATTGCTGTCTTTTTAAGTCTTCCCAGCCCCCTCCTTCCAAATCCATCCTCACTTCCTTCTACAGGCAGCTAATCCAGGGAGCTAAGTTTAGCTACAGCCATTTCTAATCTTTCCTCCAGGGACACAGCCGAATTCTGCCCCAAGAGGCACCAGCCTCCACTTCACTCTTCAGACATGGCCCAGGCAGCTGCAGGTCCTTGTCACAGTCAGGCTTCCTCCATGCTGGGCACACTCCAATGGGACCCACCTTATCCAGCTTCTCTTGCTTCGACCAACCCTTAAGGTTCATGGTTCCCTGTGGGATGCCTGGTGATTACAGACCTCAAACAACCTTAGCTCTGGTACTGCAAGGCTGTGGGTAGTAGGTCACCTTTAGGGGCCTCGATTTCCTCTTCTGTAAACCAGAACAGCACCCCTAGCTAAGAGCTGTCTTCAGGCTAAGTGGAGGGAATGACACCAGGCAGGCCTTAAATGGCAGCATCATTTCACTGCTGCCAGACCTTTACCATGTGATTCTAGGATGGCTGGTTTGATGACAGGATGTGAGCCATTACAGAAGGAAAGTAAAGGAAGGAGGAAAACCTGGCAAACTTTTTTCTTTTTTAACCTAATGTCAGGTCAACTGGAAAGAGAAAGTTTAGAGACACACATCCTCCTCCATCCTTATTGGAACTATGCCACTACTCTCCCACTGCTATCTCATCTACGTACATTCTAAGGACAGAAACAATTCCGTCTCACAGAGAATATGTTTCCAAAACCAGCCTCTCAGCCCTAATGTCAAATTAAATCTCATTTGCTTTACAACTTGCAGCAATTTGTGCTTTGATTATATACTTGAATTTACTGAAAAACAAAACAAATATGAGAGGTTCATCAGCACTGTTGTAATAAAAAGGTGAGTGCTACTTGACAGGCTGAGACAGGAGGATTGCTTGAAACCAAGAGTTTGATACCTACCTGGGCAACGTCACAAGACCTATCTCAAATGAAAAATAAAAGTGCAGACAGCAACTAATAAGTGTTCACACTTTTGACAGCAGTTAGCACCATGCAGCTCTTCATATCGCTAATGTTTAGTCCAACTAGTGCTCAATTTTTCATCTGTTATGTCAACAAAGTGTGGCAATCAATGCATAGCCTGGCCCTCTGGGGCAGAGCACTTTTACCGATGCCGAGGCCAGAGTCCCAACCTAGGGAGCCACAACCCGCCCCGAGCTACAGGTCCTTTACAAAAAGGCAAAGCAGAAGAGAAACTTGTGAAAACAAAACTTGCCCAAAATGTAGACTTAAAGCATCAGCAGTTCTGGCTCTAAGGGTGAGGATGTCAACACAAGCTTCCTTTCTAGGACAGGTTTGGTGGCCTCATGTCCTGCTCATAGTTGCCGGATGGATATGACCACAAAAGGTCACAGATGCATGTGGCCAGATCTTAGCAAAGCCACAGCTCAGCTGGTTAATTGAACAATGGCTCCTGGGTCCAGACCCTGGGTGATTGTGCACCTGACATACTGCATCTCATTTAATCCAAACATAGTGTGAAGGCTCCCATTTTCTTGAAGAAACCAAAGCTCACATGTGAACTTGGCCAAGGTCAAAAAGCCATGTAAGTCCAAACTCTGCACTGTGCAAGGGCTTGAGAGGTAGACAGTGTAACCATCAATATGCACATCAGGGCATAGTGGTGCAGGCTTATAACCCTAGGAGGCTGAGGCAGGAGGATTACAAATTCAAGCCCAGCCTGGGCAAAATAAAAAATAGGCTGGGGATATAGTTCAGTGCAAAGGCTCTGAGTTCAGTCTTTAGTACTGGGTGGTAGGCAGGGGTTGGAGAAGATGACGACAACAAAACAACACACCACACCAGGCTAGGACATAAGGTACAATTTATTCCCTAAGAATTAAATTGCAAAATCTGAACAAAGACAGCAATCGTACTCCTGATACAGCCTGAGTGCTGCAGATAGATCACAGAGCTGTGAGACAAGGAGAGGATGGGGCATACAGAACTCACCCTGTGCATCTGGAGGTGTACCAAAGGGAAGGGGTCACGGTGCCATTACGTGGGATACTAACTCAGCCTCGTCCTTCTCTCTATAGGCTGCTCAAAACGGCTTTCTCTGCCAGACTTGGAGTCGCTGTAACACAGGGCTACTTTGCACTTTCTGAATCAGGAGGTGGCGAGCTCTGTTTGACGGGCACTGGAGGCAGCTGCAGGGCGAGGCCAAGGGCAGGGATGCCCGGAATCTCCTGAGGCTGCCCAAGGCTCTGCTCCTCATAAAGAACCCTTGTGCTGTCTCTCCTGCCTGGTGCGATGGCTGACAGGCCTGCAGGCCACAGGACACTGACTCAGCATGCCCACCGCTCCACCAACACTCTCAGCCCAGACCACAGGAGAACAAGGGCCAGAGAGCTCCAATGAACAGCCTCAGAAGTCCTCTTCCTCTCTCCTCCCCAAATCATTTCTCAAATTTGCTGCCGACAAAGGAAACCCCTGGAAAAACTTGTGTCCTCAGGACCCACAGGAGGAAGGGTGTGAGAGGCAGACATGAAAGCGGCATGCCTAGCCTGTTTGAGCCCCATTCCTGCCGACTGGCTAGGAGTCAGGCCCCATTCAGAACAGCTGCCCGAACTCCCTCAATCCAAATCTTGGGATGAAGGAGAGCTCTGATGTGTATGTAGCAAGGAGTGTTTGAGCTGGAAGTGGCCCCAGGAGCTAAAGCAAGCTTAACATAACAAAAAATTATTTCATGATCTAAAATATCTGAGTAGAGCTGTGATGAAAGCATTTATATTTCTCAATGACAGGCATCAAAAAGGAGACCCTGGATCCAGTCCTCCATGGTACCTGTGTTATTTATTATTATAGGACCGTGTCAGCGTATTCAACTTTTGGCACTTAACTGCTCTTAATTAGCCTAAAAGATCACATCAGTAAACTTTGGCCTTAAAAAGAATTACCTTATGAAACAAATCAGACTGAACAAAATTCTTGAGACCCTGGTTTATCTTCAAAGGAGCCTACCTCAATACAAGAACAGCTCAGGCAGCAAATCAGAGTTTGGATGATATTATGTATGGGACATTGATTTGCCAATCAATTCAGACATCAAAGCTCAACTGGTAACCAAACTTCCTGGTCATTTTGTCTTTTTCTCTGCATTAGGAAATGGATGTGGAATATATACCCAGTGGCTTCCATCCCTAAGAGCCAGAGCCAGCCTTGCAAAGATGGGCCTTGAGCCTCTGCAAGTGAAGTGGCACGTGGGTGTGAGCCTGCAGGGAACGGCCCTGGACACGGAAACCAAATCCAGGCTACGCTGGGGACCCTCCTTGGAACAACACTGGGGGTTTGCTCAGGAACAGCGCCAACTGAAATGTCAGCCACCCACAGTCGGAGCAGCAGGAGCCTCCTGGACAAAGGGGACATTTGAAAGGTGTCAATAAATCGCTCCTCAAAGCAACATGTTTTCCACCTTCTCAGAAAATTTTGCTTGATGCTTCTGAATTTTTTTAAGCTCAGTAAATAGAAGTGAATTTAAGGTTATTTCACAAAATTTTGTTTCTTAAAGCTCAGTTACTAGATGGTCAGGGAAGATAAGACTATTTTATCACATATACACTAAAATTAGTCAATGAAGTTTCCTTTTAAAAGAGAATGTTCACTGAGAAGTCAAAGAATAGATTAAAACAAAACAAAACAAGACCCCCCATAAAACCAAAACCAAAATGCTGCTGAGTCTGAAAGGGACAATACCAGGAGAAAGGGGAACACAGGAACACTACTGAGGCTACTCTGTTCACTGCTCAGACTTCCTAATGCCACACTATGTTTATGTGGAAGACAAATTGTCCTTCTCAAAGACCGAACTTAACTAAACTGACCATGAAACACACCATCATCAGGAGAACCTGGTTTTCACATAACAGATGAGAAGGAAAGAAAGGGAAAACATTATTTATTACAAAAATCACCCCAAAAGAGCAAAACTTCAGTTCTATAAGCACCATTAAAATACTTCTCACTTAAAAAAGCTCCATAGGAATGTTCATAGCAGTATTATTTTTAATAGCCAAAAAGTGGGAATCATTCAAATGCCCATCCCATAACTGGTGAATAGATTTAAAAAAATGTGGTCCCTCCACACAGTGGAATACTATTCAGCAATAAAAATGAACAAAATCCTGATACGTGATGAATGATATAATACAAGTAATCTTTGAACATATTATGCTGAATGAAAGATGCCATACACAAAGGATACCTACTGTATGAGTCCACTTACAGGAAATCCAGAGAGACAGAGGGTGGCTGAGAGAGTGTCTGGGTCTGGGAGCTGCGAAGTGTGAATAGGCAGGAGGGACCTCGTTGGGATGATGGAAATGTTTTAAAAATGGGTTTATGGTGATGTTTGTACAACTTGGCAAATTTATTGAAAGTCATTGAGTTTACACTTTAAAAAACTGCATAAAAAGTTTCCATAAAACCCAGTTATTTACTTAAGCAGGCTCCTATTTTGCTCATACTAAGTTTAATCATCTCTCATTGAGTAACTTCTAAGTCTCTCGATACTGTTCAGGTCTAAGATCTATTTCAGAGGCTCAAAGTTCTCAGCACAGGAAAGCTCCAATTATAAAGTCTGTTACTGGCTGTTTTCATCTTTATTAAACCACAGCTATTTAACAAAATTGCAGCAGGAAGTTAGATAGACCCCGAGTGTCGAAAGGAAACGAGTAAGATTCCTAAATGGAACTACAGGCTTGGGCATACTCCCTTCAAAGGCCCTGCGTACCCTGGGAGTGGTGGAGGCCTAGCACCTGCACCTGGAGAGGGCAGAGGGGTACAGCAGAGGCAGTGGCACACTGTCAGCTTGGTGCTACCCTACAGCGTGGTATCCCAGAGAGCATGGCCACTGCTTCTTGAAGAGGTATGGGCAGCAGTATGTGTGTTTCTGTGCCAGAGAGGCCCAGTGACAGAACAGGTCAGGTGGGTCTAATCAGAACCCATTTTTATTAAATTTATTTAGAGTCAAAATTCTTTGTAATATAAGACTAGAACTACTCTACTCTTTAAGTTAGAAAACGAGAAATAAAAAACCCTCTTTATAATGTGTGTTATTTGAAATGGGTGGGGTCTACAATTTATTAAGACTTTGGCACCTTGCTGGACGTTTATCAGGATGTCCATGTTACAGCTCTGGGAGGTAGGGGGTTGGCATGGGTTAAAAGACACTATTCAGAAGAAATATTATATACAAGAGAAAGAGTGGGTAGGGAGAAAAGGAGGGAGGAAGAGAAAACTAATGGGTGGGGTAGAGCAGACTGGAATGCTCAGGAGTAAACTTAGTTCTCTAAATTTGAAATTAGGTCAAAAAATTAAAAATGTTAAATCACAACTGGAGATGTGTATTCATGAAAACAATCATAAATATGACTGAAAATGATCATTAACCAAGACAGTCAGTTAAAATCCTCTCTCACCAGATAGGAGAAAGGCAGGGAGAGGGAAACCAAGGCTCTTCTGAAAGTGGTCTCCACACACCAAACCTCTCTCCCAGTCTCAGCCTTTCCCGCTTGCAGGCCTGGGGACACAACTGCCTGGGCCACCCTGGCAAGGCCTCTGCAGCAAGGTCGCCATATACTGCCCCCTTGGGCATGTGCTCTCTGCCAAGAACTTATGTGAACAGCTCCTGTCCACCTGTCCTAGGGGCCAGCTGTACCAACACAGACTCACAGGAGCACACTCAAGAGTTCTCTCCAGAGGGAGAACCGCAGAGGTCCCTTTATGCCTGTGTTCAGTGTCCGCCTCATGGCTTGTCATCCACAGAGCAGCACATGGGAGGCTCCAGAGACTTTTCTGACCAGTTCACAGTTGACATTTTGTCTGAAGTTGATCTGTTCAATTGTATGAACCTTTCAAACCACCCCCATGCCAAGCCGTGCTCATGACCACCGTGGGGAGCGTAGCTGTGACATGTTACTGCACTCTTCTCTGCTGGTTTTGAAAGAATATACGAATTATTTTCTTAATCAAAGCCTGGGCTTGCCCCCAGAGCCGGGAGTACACTTGAGCTCGACCTTGTTTCTAGCAAACCCTAGTGGCTTCAGCCCCAGCTGGGAACTGGGCTTGTTCAGAACTCCTCCTGTTCCTCTCGGCTTGTGCTGGCAGGTCCTGCAGGGAATGCAGACATTATGGTGGAACTGCTTTGGCCCAATCCTCTTAGTGAATGAAATCCTCTAAGACTCAAGGAAGCAGTAATTATCTTAAATACCTCTGTCCGGGCTGAGTACACAGTGTTGAGGTAGGTGGCCTGCATTTTGTATGGTGGAAAATTAATCATCTGGTTGGTCTCTGTATCATGAAGAAAGTGAAAAACTTTCTTTAAGACAAAGAAGCATAATCCTATTGTTTGGGACCCAAATAAGTCTCTAAAATTTTAGCTCTTATCATTTATAATCACTTGTGCTAAAATTTAAGGGCAAAAAAACTTATCAGTTTTGCTAGGTTGATGGCAAAAACCACTACAATAAGATTTGTCACAAGACTGAATGGGCAGAGAGCAGTGGCTGCTCTATAAACCTGAGACTCTACTTCTGACTCAAATATTCAATTCAATCTGAAGAAAGTCAGCAACAATGAAGGACTAATGTATCCTGTTTCCACCACAATAGTGTATCCTGTGTGTTCTGTTCCGTATCACCATGCACTAGTAACGCATTTACCTATTTTTATTGTGGTAAAGAAAACATTAGCATCCTAACTATTTTTAAGAGTATGGCTCAGTAAAGTATATCCATCTTGTTAAGAAACATCTCCAGAGTCTTTCAATCTCATAAATCTGAAACTCTATACTGATTAAACAGAACCTCCATTACCCTTTTTCCTTTAGTTCTTGGTAATCACCATTCTACTTTCTATTTCCATAAACTTGGCTATTTTAGACAATTTATGTCAGGTGAAATTATACAGTATTTGTCTTTTGTTTGTTTGTTTGTTCTTCTGGAGACTGAACCCAGGGTCTCTGCACTGAACTGTAGAATGAATTTTTGCCATCAGAATTGTGCAAAGAATTAAGTTCATGAACCAAGGCATGACTGTATTTATCTTTTGGTTTATTCCACTTAGCATGATGTCAAGGTTCATCCTTCTTACAGTGTATGTCAGCATTTTCCTTTTTAAGACTGAATAAAATACCATTTCTTATATAGGCCACATTTCATCCATTCAACTGTAGATGGAAATCTGGGTTGCTTTTACCTTTTGGGTATTATGAATAATGGTGCAATGAAAATGAAAGCACAAATACCTCTTTGAGGCTCTGCTTTCAATTCTTTTGGATATGTATCCACAAGTGGAGCTGCCGGATCATATGGTATTCCTATTATTAATTTGTTGAGGAACCTCCATACTCTTTTTTCCCATAGTGGCCACACCATTCTGCATTCCCACTGACAGTAGTACACAAAAGTTCCAATTTCTCCACACCTTCACCACCACTTGTTGTTTTCTATTATTCTTTGGACCACCATCCTAATGGGTGTGGGATAGTATCTCAAGTAGTTTTAAATTTGTTTTTTTCTGTTGACTTGTGATGTTGAGCACCTTTTCATAGGCATGTCAGCCATCTGTATACCATCTTTGGAGTAATGTCTATTGATATCCATTGTTCATTTTTAAATGGGGTTTTTATTTTTTGATTTTGATTTGTAAGAAATTGTATATAATGGGTATTAATCACTTGTCCAATACAGGCTTTGCAAATATTTTCACTTATTCCATGGTTTATCTTTTCACTCTGTATTCTTTGACACACAAGAGTTTTAAAATTTGATGTAGTCTCCCACCTACCTATGTCTTTCCTTTTTTTTTTATTTTAAAGAGTATATAACAGAATAAAGGCAATCAAAACAAACCAGTGTAAGAGATACAGGACTTCAAAACATTATGAAATCAACAGTAGTTACCATAATGCCTTTTGATGTCTTCAAAATAGCTGCAGATAACTTTTTTTTTAAGGTACCAGGGATTGAACTGACAACCTTGAGCCTGCCAGCCTGGTGCTTACACCACTGAGCTAAATCCCCGGCCCTAATTTTTCAAGACAGGGTCTCACTATGCAGTTCAGGCTGTCCTTGAACTTACTTTGTAGCCCAGGCTGGTCTCAAACTCACAATGATCCTCTTAACTCAGCTTCCTGAATGCTGGGATTAAAAGTGTGCGTCACCACACCCAGCTTGCAGATAACTTTGGACATAGTAGAAATCAAGCAGAACAGAATAGAATAGAAACAATAAAAACAAAACAATGAATGTGATAAAGGACTTCAAAACAAGCCAATAGTAAATCCAAAATTGCTGCCATAATCTATCTTGTTATCCTTGAAATAGCTTCTTTTGCCATGGAATTTAACATAATCAAACAAAACAAAAGAGAATAAAACCTTTCACCCCAACAAAACAATGGAAACGGTATAGGACCTCAAAGCAAGAGCATAGGGAATCAACAATGGCTGCAGCCCTCAGAAGGAGATTCCCTGCTAGATGACACAATGTGTACCGATATCCTCTGAACCTATGATCAGATCACTGGCCCTAGATCTGCAGTGTTAGTGAAACACCAAAGCACCACAGACATCCAATTGTATTTCACCTTGATAGCTATCATCACAGCCTGTGTTTCTCTGGATAAGCCTGTTGCTTATTGGGCAGCGGGGGACTGGTACTTTTTGTTTGCCAGCCTGTGTGCTGGAAAGGGCTGGGGTCTGGCTGTTCCTAGTCTGGCTACTGCCTGTGTGTGGCGCTGGATCCCAACTGGGCTTGTTTGTTGCTGAGGCCATTGTTCTCTCTAACCCCAGTCCACCAATGGCCCAATTACCTATTTCTTTTTTCTTTTGTTGCTGTGCTTTTGGTATCATCTCTAAGAAAGCACTGCCAAGATCAGTACCATGACACTTTCCTCCTGTTTTCTTCTAGGTGTTTCATAGTTTTTTAGTTCTTATTTTAGGTTTTTAATTCATGTTGAGTTAATTTTTGCATACAGTGCAAGATAAGGGTCAATACTTTCTTAAAATATAGCCATACAGCCTTCCACTGAACAAATGTTAGGCTAGTTAACCTTGATTTTCAGCATGATTAGATTAAGAGACTCCTGGAGAGGCGGCTGGATCATGGGAGCACTGTAGGCATCAGTGTATTAACTCCCTGACGTTTACAGTTGATTATGCCGTTAGGAGGTGGGTCACTGGGCAAGGGCAAGCCTTTGGAGGGCATGTCTCTCACTGGCACCCTCGCCATTCTTTGCTTTCTATCACCAGATGGTCCTGCCTCAGGGCCAGCTGACCATGGACTGAAACTGTAAACTGAATAAACCATTTTCTTCTTTAAACTGTATATGTCAAGGATTTGTGTGTGTGTGTGTCCCAAAAGCTGACCAATACACACATACAAAAATGTAGTTTCATTATGTTGGTTTTACAAACAATGATGACACAAATACTCTTTATACAAGCTTCTCTCATACCTGAGAACAACCATTCCCCAGCCTGTGTAGTAATTAAAATAAACTCTTAGCTGGCTTGTTTCAAACTTTATTTTTCACTTCTTCATTTCTATTAATTCCCTTATTCTGAAATCCTTAAATACAAGATGTATTTTAGAACTCAGAAATTTTTCAGGTTTTGGAAAACTAACATTACACACATGCCATACAGGACAAAGCATCACCAGCTGAGGTCTGGGCCAGTATCTCAAAAATCAAATATGCTAATATTTCCACAATAACATACACACAGGTCTTTTCCCCTCCCTCTCTTCCTTCCTCCCTCTCTTCCTTTATCTCTCTGTCTTCCTCCCTTTTCCAGGGCTGAATGGAACTCAAAGTCTTGCACATGCTAGGGAAGTGCTTCACCACTAAGCTGCATCCCCAGTCTTATACATGCCACTTCTGCTATTGTCATCAATGGCCAAGGATGTAGCTCAGTGACAAAAGTGTCTACCTGGTAAGCGCAAGGTCATGAGTTTGATCCCTGGTACCAAAAAAACCCAAAAAAACAAAAAAACCCCAAAAACACTACAGTTACTATCCTCAGGCATGATGCTCTGGGATGTATGTATTTAAGTCTCTACACTAGATACCCAGTACGCAGAACTGCTGGGTCCCAGTTTACACATGACAATTTTTAATTCAGATATTCCTTGTTTAATGACCTACCAGTTTAATCTGTTTGGATTTAATACCTACCGGTTGGACTTAGGACCCATTTTTATTTTTTTTGGTACTGTATAGTTCTGTACATCTTTTTTTTATAGAACTTCAAAATCTCTTTTTTGTATGGTATACCTTCTTTATACAGTATTATATGTTTTGCTGACTGTACTGTTCAGTATAGTACTGCAGTTTAAAATAATGTTATATATCACATTACTTGCATGTAAGAGTTATGCAAATAAAATCAAAGTCATCAAGGTGGAGTTTCCTTTGACTATTTCCTTGCTCTGAATATTGTAATGTATATAGTATGTACAATTACTCATTTAGTGATCAATTCAATTAATGGCTGAGTTGCAGGAACTGAACAGAGTTGTCAAACAAGGAATGTCTGCAGTCTGTCCAAATCACCTCTAGAAATGGTTGTGCCAACTTATATCCCAATGAAAAAGGTTCAAGATATCTATTTCCTCTTAGCCTCACTACACTGGATATTATCATCCCTAATTTGATGGGGAAAAAGTACAATTTCATGACGTTTTTATTGTATTTTATTTTTACTCTTGAAGGTTGGGGGCCTAGTATGTTTTCATACTTACTTTACTTTCATCTGTTTGGACTCTTATTTTATTTAGTTATTTATTTTGTGGTGCTGAGGATTTAACCCAAGGCCTCTTGCATCCTAGGTGAGTACTCTACCACCAAGCTATCACTCCAGCCCTTACTTTACTTGTATAAAGTGAAAAATTATGATAAAAGTCACAATAAAAATGGATCATGGTGAATGCAGAGATAAGATTCAATTCAAGTTATATATTGGCTTAGTACTGTGTAGAAAACCTAAAATATGTTCCTAACATCGTCCAAGTATACTGACAGTCACAAATAAATCTAAAATACATGAATTCACAGACATTCACTGCCCTAATACTATAAACAGGGTATGTACTTAAATGGAGACCTGTTTAAACCTATTCTCTTGGTAAAGTTATTTACTAGGTTCCTTTTCATTTATAAAGATGCTATGATTTGGCTATCACATTATACGGTCAGGAAAATGATGACTATTATTTTTGTGGTACTGGGGATCAAACTTTGGGGTACTCTACTACTGAGTTACATTCTTTGAGATAGGGTCTCACTAAAGTCCTCAAGGTGGGCTCAAACTTGTGATATTTCTGCCTCAGCTTCCAAGAAAGCTAGGATTATAAGTACTGTATATATATCATTGGGCCAAGTAAAATTTAAATTTAGATACACTGTGACTTATTAGCCTCTAGAACCGTTATCAAGTGAAAACAGCTCAAGACTGACTCAGTTTGTGGCAGGGTAATCTGGCCCATCAGCACTTTCTCAGAGCCAATGGGATTGTGTGCTTATAATTCTGGTTTTCTATTCAGGATCATGCAAATCAGAACTATGAAGTCACTTGTTTCTTACTGGACACCAAAGGAACAGTGGTGCTACATTTGAGTGCTAAGGTATCATGTAGGGTTGGGGCAGTGTTTCAGAAGTGTAGGTTTGTGGACCTAGTTAGCAGCAAGGGCTCTTGAGTTCTTGCTAGAGCCAACAGGCAGGGAATAGAATAAAAAGCCAAATTATCAATATCAAAGAAAACAGAGTTCAGGAACCTTCAATATGTGAACATGGAACAACAGCCCAAGTCTTCTCTCTGCAAGCAGCTGCTGCAACCAGTTTCTTGGGTGTTTGGAAAAGGCTTAAACAAGTTATCCCTTCTTTGGTGTTCGTATACTGCTTTTTACTTCAGTCTCCAGCTTAAATATGACCACCAAGTGGACTGGAATGATGCAGGGCTACTGAATTGTCTCAAGAGACAAGAATTTAAATAATGGGGTCTAGAGATGTTCTGGAAGATAAAGAGTGGCAAAGAGTAACAGAGAGGAGAAAAACACTGTGAAAGCAAAGGCTTGAATCTACCTCCCTCTGGCTTAGTCCTCAGAGCTCAGGAGAACCACAGTGCCCAGTGTCTCGGGCAGCACTGGGTGCAGCTCTCTGCCAGCTCTATTAATAAACACAGCAGCAAGGCAGAACCGCCCGGCCTATGTGTGTCTGAAGAACCCTGGACACTAACGCCTTGTGTCAGACTTGAACAGACTGTTCCAAAGTGCTGGGCTCTCTTAGGAAGGAGAGATATCATTAACCCTGAATAGTAACTAAAGCAGTGGGTACCAGGCTTCCAAGTCACTGCAGGAGTGCAAGGGACCCAGGAGTTCATCCATGTCCCTCTAAAGGGCTGGGCAATGGAACCACGGAGGAGCTTCCCCAAGAGATGGTTGGGCCCTAACCCAGGATTCCCTGAACCAGATCATCAGAAGCAGAGGGCCCAGACCTGCACTCTGAAAGGACTATGCAGCTCAGCAGGAGTGCAACTGTCTTGTCTGCTGATGAGATAGAATGCAGGTGGCCATGGCAGAGCCCCGGTGGGAAGCCCGCAGTTGGTCACTGAGGCTGGGGACACTGTGGACACTGACTCTACAATGGTTTTGTTTGTCTGATGGTGGGTACAACACCCAGGGTGCTATAAAAGGTACCAAGAAGATGGTGCATAAATTTGGACAGTTGAGTGTCATCCTCAGCCAAGGACCCACTGTGAAGTCCCTACTCTCTGACACCAGCAGAGACCCTCCTTGGAGTAACAGTCAGAGAAAAGTGAAACAGGAAACTGCAGTTGTTTGAAGCAAGAGGCACTGACTCACATCATTCACTTCTGTGCTGTGTGTGAGGGGGGCCAGAACAGCCACCAGACAGTCCCCGTTTCTTGGTGGATTTGTAGAAAAGGAGTGGGAGCCTGCTGGTTTAATGACCATACTTTTTCCTTCCTCTTATTGCCTCAGTTTTCCCTATCTGAGGTGGAGGTCACAGGGCAAAATACTGAAACAGGGATGATTCCTAAGCTAGAGAGTGTGTGTTTTAAAATCCTACATCAGAATTCCTAAGAACTTGAGGGCAGTGGTTTGGGTTTCACCCTATCTGGCAATATTGGGGATAACAGTGAGTGCAGGGTCTTCCCTGGTGGCAAAGGCAGCCCAGAGCTCTGCACCCGTATCACTTTACCCTACCTGCATGGGAGTGGACTGAAAGAGGCACCTGCTGGATTATAATGCTGCCTAGAACCTGAACAAGCATCATGGCCCATCCCAGTGTACCAAAGGTCCAGAAGTTTGGGTACAAGCAGGAGAAAGAATAGTAGCCAAACACAAAGGAATGAACAGACAGGCTATGTAAAGGTAATAGTACCTCCAGTAGTACATTAGCACCTCAGAAGGGACTCAAAACAAGAGGGAACTTTGTCTCTTAGTTCTATTAACTAAATTCCTCAGGGGTGAGGTCAGGTATCTGGAGGTGGGATGAAGGACAAAAATGTATTTCACAATAACACAGACCTGGTAAAGACTGAGTCAGTGTCCTCCTCAAATTTCTGTGTTGAACCCTAGATCCCAGTGAGGTAGTATTAGGAGGTGAGCCTCAGGGAGGTGATTAGGATTAGATCAGCCAGGACAGTGGGCCCCATGGTGGCCTGGTGCACTTATGAGTAGAGACCACCACAGCTTCCTCCTTTTCTCCTCCACATGTGGGCAAGCAAGAGGGTGGAGCCTACGAGCCCAAAGGAGAGCCTGCACCAGGAGCCTGACCTGTAGCACCCTGGCTTGGACCTGCACCCTCCAGGACTATGAGAAGCAAATGTCTGTTGCTCAAGTCCCCCAGCCTATAGTATTTTGCTATAGCAGCCCAAATGCAGAAAACATGTGAATGAGCTATTACTGTGGAATTTGAAAGGCTTGTAAGTAACCCAGATTTGTTTCTAAACCTTGAACTCAAGCAATGAGATGAAAAAATTGACAAAAGCTTTGGAGGGGTTCCTAGCAAAGCCGTTGTGTACTTATAGCTTCTGACTTATTTATTAAATGGCAAATCACAACTGCATTCTTAGTCATAAGGACTACCTCACAGCCAGTGCTCAGCACACACTCGGGAGGCCACCCCACCCTGTGCTCTCCTGAGACTCTAGGATGCGCCTGCTTGGCTGTTAACACTGCTCAGCTGGAAAGGTCTAGTGGCAAGAGACTTAAAGAGAAGTAGTTTACCCCAACCTTAAAAAAAAAAAAAAAAAAAAAAAAAAGAACAAAGGCATAAAAAGTTAATACATCAACCATTTAGTTTGGCTCTAATGTAAATTTTTCAGAAGAGTCTGAGCAGGGCTGTCTTCTTGGCTGGAGAAACCTAGTCTTTCTGGGCGGTCAACACTAGAGGTTTAATCAACCGTCATTGCTCTCCTCCCTCCCACTCCCTAGGAGAAGCTCATCCCCCCACCCTCCACGTTACAGTCTCCTCCCTGAAACTCTGAGTGACCTCCAGTCTCCCACTCGCATGGCTGCAGCTCAGTTCTGATCAGGGACCTGCTGCAGGGACTTGGGCCCTGGTGCTCAGCGATAAGAAAGGAGGGGAATCAGGGTTTCTTCGGCAGCTTACAGTCTGTGTGCAGCACAAGAGAAATTCTGTGTCAGTGACTTAGAGTGGTAAACAAATGCATGGCCCCAGAGATGCTGGATCTCCCAGAACCACTCAAGGTGGTGGGGATTACTGCCCTCAGATAGCCCACAACCACAGCTCCAATGACAGGCAGAAGTGGGGACACAGACAGCCTGGAAGCGGGGCTCCACATGCTGCTTGCTAAGGTTGACTAACTTGCTGTCAGGTAGGAGGAGCTGGGACAGGCTGACATTGCATCCCGTTGAACTTTTAGACTAACAGTGCATATGCTTGATGAGAGTTAGCTAAACTCTAAGCCTGCTTTCAAATCTAACATATGATTTATACAATGATTTTCTGTGGACACCAATTTTTAGAATTCATTCTAAAAATGTTTTCAAGTCCTTTTCTGATTATAAGAAATATGTTTTTGGCACAATTAAAAATATTAAAGAGCCAGGTATGGCTATGTGTGCCTATAGTCCCAGCTACCTAGAGGCTGATTTAGGAGGATCACTTGAACCCAGGAGTTTGAGGTCAACCTTGGCAGTGGAGACCCTGTCTTTATTTTTATCTTTTTTGCGGCACCAGGGATTGAACTCACAACCTTGTGCCTGTCAGACAGGCACTTAAGTCACTGAGCCAAACTCCTGGCCCTAGTTTTTTGAGGCAGGGTTGCACTGTGTAGCCCAAGCCGGCCTTGAACTCACAACGCTCCTCCTACCTCAGCCTCCCGAGTGCTGGGATTAAAGGTGTGTGCCACCACGCCCAGCTGAGACCCTGTCTTTAAAAAAAAAAATTAGAAAATGCTTATTTTTGCAATTGTAAAATTATAAAATAAAATAAAGGACAGATGAGTGGCTCAGTGAATACATTCACATGAGGTTTTAAGTTTCTGTGCACTTGGGTATACACACTATTTTTCTTGCTAAACAGAAACAGGATATAGATATATTTTGCCTCTGACCCTGCTTTCTCCCTTACTGCACCAAGGACTTCTGCCTATGTCACATACTGAGCTTTCTCAGCTTTTCTAATCCATCGTGCAGTCAGTATTTTACTCTAGTCAACCTATTCCTACTGGTGAATATTTAGGTTACTCCGTTTCTGTTTTGTTTTTGCTTTTATGAGCAATATAACAATTGTTTCCATATTTATCTAGTTATAGTTCCTTTTAAATTCTTGCTATTGTGAATTATAATAATACAGGAAAAGTATATAAAACATAAATGTAAGCCAAATTAAACTTTTCCTCCTTAAAAAAGATAAATGTACAATTTAACTGATAAAACAATGCAACCACCAAGGTCAAGAAGCTGGCCACAACCAGCACCTCGAAAACACCCTCATAAAAATGCTCTCACAGTTGGGTGCAGCTCAGTGGTAAAGTGCCTGCCTAGCACATGTGAGGCCCTGGGCTCCAATCCCAGCACTGCAAAACATAAAACAAAAAGCACTCACTCCATCTTCTAGAAGTGACCATCATCTTGATGCTAGTACTTCTTTACTTTTCCTTACAGTTTTATCCCACATGTATATATGTATTCTTCAGTGTTGTTGTGTTTTTGATGTAACTGCGCGGTGAGTATTTTCATTCACATGAAAGCATGAATGTACATGTCTATTGCTTTCACATCTGATGGCTTAGTTTAGCACTGAGACATCATTTGTGAGACTCACAACACTGCTGAAGAGTTAGCTGTCCTCTGTTCATTTGCATTGCTATACTCAGGAATAAAAACTGATTTATTTGCCCACTTCACTGCTGAGGAACACATGGATTGTTCCTGACTGTGAATAATTTTGCTATGAATGCTGACACACGTGCTTGTGCACACACAGACCTAGGAGGAGTGCTGAGCCACGGGGAACACACATCTTCACTTTGGTCACAATACCTATCTCTTTTCCAAAGTGAGTCACCAGGCCACTGGCACTGGGTGTCCATGAGCTCGTCACTCCATGTCCTTGCCACTTCTTGGAGTTAGCAGGTATCTCAATGTAAAACTGGTGGGTGTATAATGATAAAATTTCTTCTTCTCTGAAGTAATTGTTCCATTTTCTGTTGAACTGCCTGCTTCTTGATTTGTGGGACCACCTGAAATTGTCTGGGTGTTTATACCTCAGAGGTTGCTACTGATGCAAACTACCCTCTCCACAGCTGGCAGTGGCTTCAGGGGCTCACAATTTCTCAATGTTTGGTATTGAAATGATTAACCTTCTCTTGGATGTGCACTTTTAGTGCCTGAAGAAATCCTCCCTTACACCAAATCATGAAGATTCTTCAATGCTTTCGCCTAAACATAGTTCTGCTTTTCATATTTGGTCTTTGATCCACTTGAAGTTGGGTGGGTATGTGGGGTCGTTTCAGTGCTATGTGGTCACTGCATGTTTCACTTTCCTTATTCTGAACCCATAACCCATTGTACTGGTTATTAAAGCCTTTTAAAAAATAAATCTTAATATCTGATCAAGAAGGGGTTTGCAAACTTTTTTGATAAGAAGCCAGTGGGTAATTATTTTAGGTTCTTCAGGCCGTAATTACTTCTTGCTGCACACTTTCCCCCAAGCCTTTAAAAATGTTAAAAAAAAAAAAAAGAAGAAGAGCAAAAGAAAATAAGTCACAAGACATTTAGTCCACAGGTCACAGTTTGCTGACCTGTGACAAGGCAGGCCCTCCGTTTTACTCTTCTTCAAAAATAATGTGACATCATTGGGCCTCAGGGGAATGTAAATCAAAACCACAATGAGAAAAAGAAAACAAAACTGGAGATTCATACTTCCGGATTTCAAGTCTTAAGACTAAGCTATGAGTACCACAGCAGAATGGCACTGCATTAGCATGGATGGACTGATCAAGCGGGTAGAACTTGGAGCCCAGAAACAAACCAAACACTTATATGGCAAATGTTCATATTTAAAAAATTGTTATAGTTATAAGCATATCCCCATAAGTCCTCCTCAAAATACTATCCTTTGAGCCGGGCATGGTAGCGCATGCCTTTAATCCCAACACTCGGGAGGCTGGGGTAGGCAGAGCATTGTGAGTTCAAGGCCGGCTTGGGTTACAACATGAGCACAAGGCAGACCTGAGCTACATAGTGAGACCCTGCCTCAAAAAACTAGGGCCAGGAGTTTGGCTCAGTGGCTTAAGTGCCTGTCTGGCAGGCGCGAGGTTGTGAGTTCGATCTCCGGTGCCGCAAAAAAACAAAACAAAACAAAACAAACAAACAAACAAAAAAACCAAAAAAATCCCTATTCTTTGCTTTGAACACATTTATTCCATCATTCTTGCCACTTTCTGAAGCAGTTCTAGAATCCACTTTCATGAGTGCCTTTGGTTGCACTGTCATGGCTGCCTTAATGTTCTGAACTGGATCAAAACGTCTCTCTTACAAGTCATTAGGGAAAAGCCTGAAGTCACAGATGCCAAATGCGGTGAATTAGGTGGATGCGGACACCCCATGTTTTTATGAGCTTGCCTTTCTGTTGGGTGGGCACTTGGCAGCCATATTTCCTGCACTTTTGATCATACCTCATAAAGATACTCATGAATTGCTTCAGAAAGTGGCAAGAATGATGGGATAAGTGTGTTCAGATCTAGGGGGAGTATTGCCAGGCAAATTCATGGCAATGTGACTTTTACTGTAATACATTTTTAAAATTTAAATGTTCACTATATATTTTGATCATACTGCATATAGTCAATTGCTTTTAGTCAAGGGATTCAAGACCACTCAATAGGCAAGGAATAGAGGCCAAGAAATTGTGCTGGAACAACTCACTGTTCATGTGGAAAAGAATGGATGTGGACCCCACCTTACTCTAATACAAAATGCATCAACAATCTCAACATAAAATAATAACCTAAATCTAGGAAGAAAACATAGGAATAAATTTTGGTGACTTCAGACTTGACAATCAATTCTTAGATTTGACACCAAAAGTAGGAACAACATGAAAAAAAAATAAAGTAGTTGTCATTTTTTCTCAGGTTTCAAACCTTTTGTTCACAGTCACTTTCCTTGGCTTGAAGTTTTCTTATGATTCCTTTAGTGAGGATTTAGTACTGGTCACCTCTCCCCAACGTGATGCGAAAACATCTTGTCTCTGCTCTCATTTTGTACAACTCTAGAGTGAGAGCAATGCTTTCTCACAGACGCCATCTCAAGGTGTCATTACATTCTGATTCCTGTGCAGCTTTCGGGAACAGTCCAACTCTCACTCCTGGAAAGTCCATAACGTCCATCTCCACCTTTTTCTATAACTGCTTTTAAGATTTTTAAAACATCACTTCAACAGTGTCCAGTTTTTCTCCCAGATATTTTCTAATTTTTGTTTCTTTAAACACATTAATTCTGGGAAGCTGAAGCAGGAGCAGTGCAAGCCTGGGCAATTTAGGGACTCAGTGAGGCCTTGTCCCAAAATTGAGGGGAAAAAAAAAAGCACATTCAGTGCAGCTGTGTCTCACAGCCCCACTCTCTGAAGGCTTCACACAAGTCTGCTCTGTCCTTCAGACACTGGCACAGCTTGGTTTCCTTGTGAGTCTGGCCATCTCTGTGATATAAGCCAGCCCTTAAAAACATCTGTGGGGAATCTTGCAGGATTAGGATTACAGGGTTGTTTTTTAGAGAGGGCTTCTATTTGCCCCTACCGGGTATGTTGCATATTACCTGTCTGGTGTCACCCTAAATCCGCAGCACACGGGTCTGCATGCACTGCTCTGGTGTGAATCTGTGTGACAAGTCCCTGGAGCAGTCCGCCTGTGGTGGCTTTTATCTGGTCTTCTCATACTGGGTCTCTACTTTTGTGGGTTCACTTTTTGCTCATCCTTGCCCTTTGTGGTGTCAGCTCATTATAGGAGGACTCTGGTCTGATCCCCCAATTCTGAGAATCTTAAATTGCCATCCCCTTTTTAAGACCGTGTTTTTCCCTGCCTAGATTATCAAAAACCAGAGCTCAGGTTCATAGTTTTGATGTCCACAGCTGCCAGTGGTTCACGGACTCTCAGAACTCTCACCCCTTATAATCCTGCTGGCACTTAGAGGCTTTTGTAAAGTTATTTTTAACATTTTATCTAGCATTTTAAGTTACTTTCGGCAGGTCTTTGGATAACCACTCCACTATAGTGAGAAGCTGGAAATCTTACAATTATTGCTTTAGGATAAAATCCTTGAAGGATGAATTACTGTCAGAGGATAGAGCATGCTATGTTTTGACCCAAAGTGGGAACTTTCATCACTTTATACTCCTAGCACTTATGTAGGATAGTATCTACCTCCTCCAGCTCAATCTGCTTGGATTACTATTCTCTAAAATCAATATTAATCTAACCAACAAAACAGTTACACTATTACTGCTTGTTAATTTGTATTTCCATGATTAGGAGTTAGGTTAGTGATCTTTATTTCTTCTTTCACTTAATTTTCTTCTGAGGATAAATCCCTCATTTACTGATTCATAAGAGCTTGCACAGCTGGGTGTGGTGTTGCATATCTGTAATCCCAGCACCCTGGAAGGCTGAGGCAGGAGGATTGCAAATTTGAGCCCACACAGGCATTTTGGCAAGACCTTGTCTTATAAATAAATAAAAAAAGAACTGGGGATGTAGCTCAGTGGTAGAGTACTCCTGGGTTCGAATATCAGTATAGTGGAAAAAAAAAAAGAAAAAAGAAAAGAAAGTTTGCTCATTCCTGTGGTTGTTTTACATGCTTTCCTAAAAATAAAAAGAAACATTTCTTTGTGACGTTGCAATTTTCTACCTAATTTGTCATTTGTAATTTTGTTTATACTGACTTCTTTTTTTTTTTTTTTTGCGGCACCAGGGATTGAACTCACAGCCTCGCGCCTGCCAGGGCAGGCGCTTAAGCCACTGAGCCAAACTCCCAGCCCTGGTTTTTTTTTTGAGGCAGGGTCGCACTATGTAGCTCAGGCCGGCCTTGCGCCGCGTTGTAGCCCAAGCCGGCCTCGAACTCACAACGCTCCGCCCACCTCAGCCTCCCGAGTGCTGGGATTAAAGGCGTGCGCCACCACGCCCGGCTATACTGACTTCTGACATATAAAAATTACAAGTATTCATATGATCAAACCCATTATCCTTTTATTTTAGGGTCTCTGGCCTTGTTATCACATAAAGTATTTCATTTTCAACATGTCATACTGCCATCCCAGGGTCACTGTGTCACAGGCTGTCAAAACCTCCAGAGGTACAGCCATGAAGCAATGTGTTCCACAGGACCTGGGTTTCCAAAGTGCTGTCATGTAGACAACTCGGTGTTAATGAAGTAAGGGGAAGGCCAACACTGGCAAGGACACAGTCGCCCCAGCACAGGAAGACCCCCGTGGCCCTGCCTTAGGTGACAGCCACCCCAGAGAGATGCTGGTCTGCTCCCAGGTGGAGCTCGGCCAGCACAGTACTGCTCAACTGCCTCTCAGCCTCCCACTCTCATCTGAGGCAGGCCATTCATTTGTCACATCAGGCAAATTTCCTCTCCTCTCAGGCCTCAAATGGTTCCTATCAGACAGAGGGTTTGGTTAGCTTTTCAAGTCCTTCTGAATTGAACACTAAGTTTCTACTATGAGTCACGCTAAGAAAGTTAATTTAATCTGGATGGTTCAAAGCTGTCATATATATACATAATAGCAAATCCAAACTCAGATAGTAATTTCAGGAACCTGAGTATTTGAAATATAACTCCATTTTCTCTGGAAATTATTCTCTGACATTTCTGCTCTGTAATTCCAGTGCATCACGAACCTTTCACAATGTGGAGCTGCTGGGGATCTGTCACTTCTTACCTGTTTGCTCCCGAGGCTCTGTCTCATTCCAGCCTCTCTGCACTCTGGGACACATGTCACCTCACTAGAACACTCACCTCTCTTCACCCAGACACCCGCTTTGGGGCGTTCCAGAAAGTGATTTGGTTAGGACTATAAGCCAACAACGTGGGGTGTGCTGCCACACATGGGGTGCTGCTTCCACTTGTAATTTTCACAGAATGCCCAGACCTTGGACACTGGGCAATCATCAGGAAGGGGACAGGATGGGGAGAACTTCATTTGTTTTAAGGGCAAGACTCAGCACTTAGTCTCATGGCTATTCCAAACTACAGCAAAAACAGAAAGTGTTACTTAGATTTGTGGCCACATTCTCAACTTGGTTATTATAAAAGAGAAAACAAAGTTGAGGGAGAACCACAGAAGCAAGAACTTGTTGAAGAAACTCCCGGTCAACCTACATATCTGTCCAGGCCTCCCCTCTCTACTCACTCTAGCCCAAGTGCTTGGCTAGAGCTTTCTTTAATGTACACATATTAATGTGCTGGCTCTCTTTCTTTTAATCCAGATGAGCATGGGTCTTGGTCTGCTTCTATTTCTCCAGTGCTCATATCACCACTAGACACACAGTGGCCCTCCACAGATATTTACGAATTGAACCAATTGCATAAAATTGATGTAGACGCACAGGACTATTCGTGGTTTATCTCCACTAGGCCAGAGAACACTTCATAGACTCTTATGTGTAACTGTGTTTTTCTCTTTACCCAGAAATAAAGAGGTAACATGATTTATCACAGCCCGACTGTGACGTCCTGCATGTGGACTCTGCATGATGCACTGACTTCCCTGGTGTTAGATCAGAGGCAGGAAAAGACCAAAAGAGGCCCTGGGGAAGCTGCCAGCTGCTTCCCCCATCCCACTCCAGCCCTCCTCCTAGTAACACTTTGCCAGCCATGAACACATACTTGGCACCCTCTCTGCAGGTGTAGCTGCATGGCCAAGCTCTAGGTGATGAGCCTGAGGAGGAAGTGGACAGTGCTTCCAGGAAGCCACCCTAAGAGTAAATGGAGGACTCTCTTCCCGTCTCCCTCTGTGTCTGGAATGCAGTCTGATGGCCATACCTGAAAACAGGAGCTGTGACACACAATACTGGAAAGGTTGGACACAGACCCCATACCATGCCTGGACTGGCTACCTCAGGGCTTCTTTCTGAGAGGTAAAAGATGACCATGTTTGAACCGCGCTGCTGACTGGAGCTTCAGTTACATGCAACCAAACCAAACAGCAATAGCATAAATACTGGGGAGACTTGTACCTGTTGCATGGTAGGAGATCCACACAGTTACAAAGCAGAGTGTTTGAAAGTTCCAATCATTTCAATGTAGAAACAACACCAGAAGTTTGGGCCTTGTCCTCATCAGCACTCCTGCTTTTACTTTTTCCTCTAGTCTAAAACCTTGGATTATACTACGAACTTTAAAAAAATCAAATCTGGAGAGAGAAAGAATTAAGTCTGTAGCAGAGAAGAGAAGAAACATGGAAAAGGCAAAGAATTACCCTACAAAGGACTGCAACTACTCCTAGGTGGGCCTAAGTAAAACACATGAGCAGACATACAACCGGACTCACAGAGCCCACAGGGAGACATGGAGAACACTTATGGTGTCCCCAGACAACAAGGAATGTAACCCACCATCTGATAGGCACTGCTGACGTTTTAAGTCTCATTCCTAATGTACCAACTGCAAAAACACTCTTTCCTGAGTATCTGACAGTGACTACCAAGTCATCATGTTGCAAGTCTTTCCAAGGAGGAATGGTACTCAGGGAAAATGCACAAATACACCTTTCTGCATAAGTCACTTTGTTTCCTGTGGCCCAAGAACATTCTAAGTTATTTTAGCTACAAACCTCCTCCTTTTCCACTAGCCCAGCCCTTTAGTGTCTCAAAAGCTGACTAAAAAGCTCAGGTGCACCATTTTAAAAGTCAATTAAAATGCTATCAGCAAAGCACAGAAAGTTTCCAAAGGCACACTGAGCTGGGCTTGTCAAGCCGTCTTGTTAGGTGATTGTTTTTGAAAAAGACACAACTGTCACATAACAAAGACTGACACTACTTTATCCCAGAGATTTACCAGAGAGCATTCCAAACCATGCTTCTATGGACCTTGGACCCTGAAAAGCCCAAGATGCTGGGTTAGGGCTGGAGAAAGAACAGAGAAAGTAGTGCTAACAACCTGGACCCTGGGGAAGCTGCTACCTGCATCTTCCAATGCGGAAAGGGAAGGTATCTCAAGAAGGCATGAAGCCCTGCCACTCTGGAATAAGAACTGAGAGAATATAAGACACATTCACAGTCAGATGACCTAACTTGAGAAGCAGGAAGCAAGAAGTGCCTGAGGAGAGCAGCGGAGACCGGCCAATCCATATGTAGCACTTCTACCTAAGTGAGGCTCCCCAGCTCCAGAGCAAGGAGGTACTCAGCTCTTGTGGACACGTGGTCACAGATGTCGTGGACATGTGGTCACAGATGTCACAAACTCCTGGGAGAACTGTTATAATCCTCAGAGCATTCACAACCAGCCCATAGCAACAAAGTGGCCATTCCATTTAGTTAACTGGTCACAATTTCAAGAGCGTATCATGAAATGCATATACCCATTCTCTGTCTGGGAGATTTACCCTGTACCTAGTGATTTCCCAGGCTGCTCACATGGCAAGTGTGAAGGAAAGTATGGTGATCACAATTAACTAGGTAAGAAGCAAAAGGTTATGCCAAAAACTAGTTAGGAACAACCAGTCAAGGCAAGCCATAAGACATGAAGCTGAGCATCAAAACTACTGCACCCTGGTGCCAGCCCTCCCAGCCTCCAGACTGGCTTCTCAGAGAACTGGGCAGCCCTGCCTCTCTATCTGGCTTTTACACCACTTACTGAGGTTCCCGGAAATAGAGTAACTTGGATTGGTTATTTTCTGCCCTCTATACCTCACTGGCACCTCACTGCCTGCATCTAAGTCCACAGGGCTCAGGCCTAACGGCCACAGGGAAATCTTCCTTCCCACCCTGCCCTCTCTCTCAGTGCCCAGTCCCACTGAAGGGTTCTCCCATGCTTAACCAACCTACATGCAGCGCTGCCTTGCTATGTGCCTGGTCTGCTCCTCTTTGTCTCCTTATGCACTCTAGTCCTGCTACTACCCTTTTGCATGCACAGGAGAAACCCAGGCCAAAGACAGTCAGCTGAGAGAGATGGGCAGGCTGAGATATTTAAGCTGCACAGCCTCTTCCATCCCATTCTCCATCCTTGGACTTTGGTCTGTTCCCAGCAGTAAAAATCCTTTATGGAGTGAACCAGACTGAATTGGGGTCCCTATAGCCTGCCTGGTCCCAGAGGGTGCAGCTTTTGTCACTGTTCACAGCTTCCCCAGGTCCCATCTCTCTCTCTCTCTCTCTGCTTCCTCATCCCAACTATCACCCTGGCTCACCTCTGCCAATTTTTAGAAAAATCTCCAAGAACATCTCCTGTTCTCCTCCTGCCAGGTAGTATTGCCCACTTTTCCCCCTCATGTCTAATGTTGCCTGCATACTCTTCAAATATATTTTGCATCACACTTTACTGCAATTATTTCCTTGCATATCTGTCTGTGTTACCAGCTCTTTGAGGAACTAGGACTTGGCATACAGTTCCTGGCACCCAGAAAGGACTCACTGGAAGAACTAGAAGAATAGCTGGCATATGGCCTGGCAGGGTGAACCATGATGTACAAGTCACCATCATGGGCAGACCAGGTGCTGGACACTATAGACAACCAGCCCATTCAGGTCAGACCACTCTAATTCACTAACTCCCCAGATTAAAATGAATAACTGAATGCACATAATTCATGGTAATATCATCCATATGCTGCACTGTAAGCACACTGGTGATCATCTGCATGCTATGCTTTAAAAAATCTAAATTCACTTTTATTTAAAAAGAGGAACATAAAAAGATAGTATTTGTAGTAGTTATAGCAAAAGCCTCTCTGTTGAGTGCCTGCTGTGTCTCCTTTTGCTGGAGTCTAAGAGCTGAGGTCTGATGTGGCAAGGTCACTTTCCTTCCTTTGTCACTGGGCCACAGACATGACATCAACCCTGTAGTCCAGGCTGGCCTTGAATGGTAGCACACTCCAGTGAGCATGCAGTACTGAGGACTGGGGAGGAAGCCATTGAGGTGTCTCCTCTTTGTCTCAGGGGAGAAAGGCCATCACAAGGTGGTCACCAGACCCATCTTTCCTCCTGCTTTTGTCTCTGTCTCTAGTTGGAATGGGGGAAAGTCCAAGGGAGCAGACGGACAGGGAGGGCGGCCACCTGGCCCACAGCACTCCCAGCTGTCAAAGGCTGCGAGTTCTGCCAGCTGGGATGGAAAAGAAGCAAAAACAAGTTGCTGAAACACTGCCCTGGAAATGTTTACTTGTGACATTAAGGAAAAGATTCAGAGGAGAAAAGCCAGGACAACTGCAGAGCACAGGCAATGAAGATGATTATGCTCCTGACATTTCACGGTGATGGTGTGTCCTGATGACAATGAATATTAGGGCCTATTATCTGGCTACTTTAATCATAAAATGCTATGGTTTTGAAAAATACATAAATGTATAAAGTATAGGAGTAATACACACACCTGTACTCAATACCAAACAGACAAGAATTTAACATGGTCACACTTGCTTTTGGTCCTATTATCTTTAAAAATATATAACTGACTTGAGCAGTGTACTTTTGTGGTAGCCATAGATTTAAAAAGTCATGTTGTTTGAAGCAAAGGATGAAAAGAAAACTCTGGATTCATCTTGTGGGAGCCTGACCATACATCAAGCTTACATCTAGATTCAAAGTTCTCTGGGGACAGATACATGTTTGGTCTTATTCGCTGCTGTGTTTCATGCACACAGCACAGTGTCTAACACATAATAAGTGCTCCATAAGTGTGGACGGCATAAGCAAATACAGGGAGAAATAAGCAGACTGGACTTTGAGGCCCAAATTTCTCACAGTGATTACCAGAAGATGTGAGCTTGGCCGAGCCTTAACCTCTCTGGGCTTATTTCCAAGACTGACACAATCTAAGGGCTTGACTTTCTAAGCTGGGGTTCCCTCCCAGCCCTAAAACACTGTGCCCAATGGAACAAGGTAAATGATAAGTCTGATAAAACTGCCTCAGCATACTAATGTCCTAGATGAAATGACTACTCATTACACACCAGTTGTAAGTAATTCGCTCTGGATATTACTGTCTCCTTCTTTGATAAATACCCAATTAATAGTAACAGTTTCCATTCCAATTCCAGTTCTAAATAGACTCGAATCTTCTTTCCCTGGCCATGTGAGTTTATGGGGAAAAAGAATTAACCCAAACCTACACTTAGACTCTAACTTGCATTCTCTCAGTCACTTGTTACATTCCTGCCCTTAGGAAGAGAATTTTTCTACGTCAGTGTCTTCTGCTTCTCTTTACTTTTCCCCTTTAACTGTTGAATGTGCAAATGAAAAAGGGTTGGTAACATGTTTTTTTTGAGATAGACTTTTGTTATATAGACCAGGCTGGCCTTAAACTCGTGATTCTCCTGCCTCAACCTCACCACTGCTTGGATTACAAAGTTGCTAAAAATTTCACCTTTAAGATCCCCAAATAGACATTAAAATTAATGGGTAGGGGACTTCTGGGAAGATGGCAGAGTGGTGAACAGCAGAGAAACATCCTTTCCAAGATTTGGAGTCCAGATGCTGAAATATAGCAATGTGAGGAAGAGAAAGAAGTAGGGAAGTGGGTCCTTGGGACCCTGCAAGTACCTGAAGTGAGAATTGAAGCCCACAGAAAGAGTGAAGAGAGAGACCTCGAAGCAGAAGAAAGAGGTGGCAAGTAGTGCTTTCTTCCTGGACTTGACGCACTATGTGGAAGCAGTGGCTTGAACCTGCAGATGCACGGTGACCAGTGGTGATCCCATGGAGAGATGCACCAGTGGAGCAGAGCAGTGGATGTAGTAGACTGCAGTGGCTGGTGAGATACTTGGGTTCAAATGACCTCCAGGAGAGGGTGATTGGCCAGTAGCTATCTTGGAGAGAGGCGAACTGAGCTCAAAACTCAGAGCAGGTGCGGGCTGGCTCCATCTAGTGGCTCCCAGAGTCAGGGTGTGGCAGAACTGAGTTCAAGTAGGCATGAGGTCAAGGGGTTGAGACCAAGTTGGCAGGAGGTACAGAGCGTTGCAGACTGAACAAAACTACTGTGATAAAAACAGCACGCTATAGGCAAAAAAACCAGAGGATCAATGGAACAGATTAGAAGATGCAGAAATAACTCCAAACGCACTCAGCCACCTTATCTTTGACAAAGGAACCAAACACCTTCACTGAAAGAAAGACAGCTTCTTTAATAAACGGTGCTGGGAAAAATTGGCTATCCACATGCTGAAGATTAAAACTAGACAATCCCCAGTGCCGCAAAAAAAAAAAAAAAAAAAAAAAAAAAAAAAAAAAAAAAAAAAAAAAAAAAAAAAAAAAAAAAAAAAAAAAAAAAAAAAAAAAAAAAAAAAAAAAAAAAAAAAAAAAAAAAAAAACTAGACCGACATCTTTCGCTATGCACTAAACTCAAATTGAAATGGATCAAAGATCTAATTATTAAAAAAGAAACACTAAATCTGTTGGGAGACAGAACAGGTAGAACTCTTGAAGATATTGGTGTAGGCAGGAAAGGTCTTTTAAGAACAAAACCCCAATTACACAGAACTATCAAAAAGAATAAACAACTGGATCTCATCTTATTAAAAAGCTTTCACACAGTAGAGGAAACCATCAACACAGTGAAGAGGCAACCCCCAGTATGGGAAAATTTTTTGCCAGCTGGTCTTCAGACAGAAGACTAAAATCTAGAATACACAATCAAAAAAACAACAAAACAAAAACTCCAAACAAACCAACCAAAAAACCAGACCCCCAAATTTAAAAACCCAATTCAAAAATGGGAAACTGAAATGAACAGACACGCCTCAGAAGAAGAAGTAGAAATGGCAAATAAATATAAGAAAAAAGGTTCAACATCACTGGTCAGTCAAGAGACGCAAATTAAAATGACACTGAGATTCTACCTCACTCTAGAAAAAATGGCTACTATCAAGAAATCAACCAGTAACAAATGCTGGTAGGGCTGTTGAAAAAGGAGCCCTTCTCCACTGCTGGTGAGAGTGTACGCTGGTGCAACCATTGTGGAAATCAGTGTGAAGAGTCCTCAAAAAACTAAAACTAGAGGTTCCATTTGACCCAGATATTCTCCTTCTTGGGATCTTTTTGAAATAATTAAAAGCATCATACCACAGCAATACATGCACATTCATGTTTATAGCAGCACAGTTTGTAATATCAACATTTTGGAAACAGCCAAATGCCCATCAACTGATGAATGGATAAAGAAGATGTGGTTGTTTTAACACAATGGGGTACTACTCTGCCATAAAGAAGGATAAACTTGAGACATTTCTAGCTAAATAGATGCACCTTGAGACCATACTCAAGTGAAATAAATTGGAAGCACATGTTTAAATACCACATTGTTTCTCTGGCATGAGAAAATGAAAGTGTAGATAAGCACCAAAATGCATAACGGATATTGGAAAATGGGAACAAAATATTCAATGAGAAGGGGAACAAGGGAGGGAGGAGGGGGAAAGGAAGGAAGGGACAAAAAGAACAGAAGAAGGAAAAAACTAGAAGCAAAGCTTTTGTAAATAAGGAGTGGAAGAGGGATTGAAGACTGGAGAGGAATAAAAAAAAGAAGCAGCAAGATGTATCGTGTACCAGGTACAAATTCCCTATGAGTGTCATCATTATGTATATCTAAAATGTACCAATACAAATGCATTAAAAATAAAATTAGCAGGCAAAATCTTAAGGAGGAAACAGGATATAGGCATAGTGTCAAATACCTCCTCAAGTTTCTACTAATAATACAGAGAAAAATAGCAGCTTTCTAGAGGAGATGGTTGGCAGGCACTGTCTTGACCAAATAACCCAGGTGCAAAGCACCAGTAGCTGGACTTGTCCACATCATGTACCATCTAGCAGGATGCTCTGGGCTTGGGACAGTATCACTTCAGTGTTTTCTGGCCAAATAATGCATTGCCTCACTCTAGTGATGAGAAAACAATGGAAAGACCCAGACAGGGACTTCTGCAAAGTAACTGGCCAATGATCTCTAGGTGTCCAGGTCATGAAAGACAAGGAGAGACCAAGTAGCTGTCACAAATCAAAGGAGACCAAGGGGACAGGTGTCTCATCAGTGGGGAATTTAGGGTGGGTCCCTGTACACAAGAGGGACATCAGAAGAAAAACAAGTTAAATTTAAATAAAGTCTGTAGTAGAGTAATTGTACTGTACCCATAATTTCCTAATTTTGATCACTGTACTTAGGTAGGTAAGATGTTAGCGTTGTGGGAATGAGGTGAAGCATACGTGGAAACAGAACTGGAAGGATGGATAGCAGACTATCGCAGAGCCTCATGGGTAAACAAGAAAATAAAACTACTCAGGAAGGAAAAAAAAAAAAAAAGGGCAAAAGACACAATAGGCATCCTGAAGAGAAACCAAAGAGCTGGAGCTAGTAAACTCAGGGCAACTTCCATGAAACCTAATGAGATACAATTAAAAATTTAAGTCTGCTAACACTAAATATTAGCCTGGCCTATATGTGGAACAGCTGAAATTCCCAGGGCTGGGGATTTAGTTTAGTGGCGCAGTATCTGCCTGGCAAGCATGTGGTCCTAAATTAGATACCTGGTACTCACTCCCCCCAAAAAAAGGCAAAAAAGAAATTCCCTTATGCAGGTGGGGGCATAACTGCCATAGCCATTTTTGGAAATTGGCGATATTGTGTCTATTTGGAGATAAATGCACCCATAACCTGGTGATCATATTACACAACATACCTCCTAGAGGAACCTTTGAACAAGTGGACCTGGAGAAGACAAGAAAGATCACAGGAATTTGCCTGCAACAGCAAAACGGGAAACAATCTAGAAGTATGCCAATGGGAGAGGGCTAGCCCCAGCATATTCACATGATGGAACATTAGGCAGCAGGGAAAATGGAAAAACATGTGAGTAAATCTCAAATGCTGAGTGACAAAGGCAAGTCCCAGAAGACTAGATACAAGAAGAAACCATTCATTTAAAGTTTGAAAATCTATAAAACTCATAGCTCTATTCCTTAAAAATAAATATATGTTACAGCAAAACCACAAAAGAAAGCCAAGGACAAATGATGTGAAACTTGGGCTTTGGTCACTCAGGGTAAAGACATGATGAGACCAGCAGCAATTCTGGAGCCCAGACACACTGTGTGTGCATCAGGGTTAGCCATGCCCACCTGCTCTGGTAACAGAAGATCAGTACTTCTCTTTGCACACTGTCAACACTGAAAGGTAATTAGGCAACACCAAAGGGTAAACAGACAAAACACCTCACGCTTTCTGATTATAGATTCATAGGCCAACACAGTGTAGATGACTAAAACGAATAGCCTTTTTACAACTTGCAGATCTAAGGCAGAAGTATCAAATCTGAAGCCAGATGCTTTCAAGGTTGACCTGGAAACACTCAGGGTCTGCTGCACCCACATACCCCAGGTGGAGAGCTGTGTGCAGGGGACACTGATTTCCTACTATGGAGAAGATCCCCAGCTGCACCAGTCTTCTGTATTTTAAAATTTTTTCTTCTTTGAACAAAGCATTTAGCCTCAGTGAATTGTGCTCCCTCTTGAACCATTCAAATAGCTCAACTGGCTTCCCTGTTTTTCTTCCTGAATATTAGGATCTTTAGCAATATTTTTGTTTGTTTGTTTTTGAGATAGGATCTCTCTGTGTAGTTTAGGGTGTCCTTTAACTCACTATGTAGCCTAGGTTGGCCTCAAATTCATGGTAATCCTCCTGCCTCAGCCTCCCGAGTGCTGAGATTATGGGCATGCACCACCACATCTGGTGATGTACAGCTTGCCTATGGTTTTACAGTTTTTAAGGAAATTCTACTAAAGGACAAAATAATCACTTAAGGTAGGCATGGATGCATATTTATAATCTCAGCACCCTGGGAGGTAGATGGAGGAGGACGCTAAGTTTGAGCCTAGCCTGGGCAACTTAGTAAGAGCCTGTCTCAAAAAAAAGAAAGAGGTAAAAGCAGGAGGTTCACTTACCAGCTGGAACTCGCTCCTTCGACTGAAAGCCTCCCGGATCCCAGAGTCCCCCCAGAGCGCACTCAGAGCCGGCACGTAGAGTTGGAAGGTGGCCGGTTCCACAGGAAGCCCTGCTTTATTCTCGAAGGCCATCAGGAACATCCCATGCTTTTCATTTTCAGAGTGCTGCCAAGGAATGCCAAGCTTGTCTCGTGCATCAACAAGCACCCTTGAGCCCTGGGAAATAAGAGAAGGGAAAAAAGATTTAACTGTGCTCCGAGACTAACTTATGAACAAGAACTTCCACACAGGCACTGGCTGTCATAAAGCACAGTACTCGCAATCTGTCAAGTTTGCAACCAGAACTCATCTCATGGTTTATTTTGTCATGGTATGAATGTCTGAACTCCTAGGACCATGACCTTATGGGAACACAGAGACACATACACATGCACACACACACAAACACACATGCACACATGCACACGTGCGTGCATGCGTGCTGGCTTTTCTCTCTGCTTGTATAAAAAGCACTGGAAAGAAGCCAGCTGAGGCGGGGGAGGAAGTACAACACAGCAAATTTCACTGGAAAATGAGCTACACTGTAACAAAGACAATGGTCTGAAGACAACTACCACAACAACTAGTACTATTTGTGCCATCACCCCTGAACCTCACAGCTCCTAGAAGGAGACTGCTGACTGTCCCCTCACTTAAAATTTGTGGGGAAATGTGTATACAGGCCTTCATAGCCACAAGACAGGTTCAGACAAATGAGGACAGGCGCTGAGCCAGCCCACAAAGCATGACAGCCTGTCCTCAGCCTAATGCCACCACTGTTTGTAGCTATGAAAAACCATTTTCCTTTCTTTTGCTTCTTTTTGCACTGTTAAAAATAAAGTTGGCATTCTCTACCCTTTTCTAACCTTACAGATAGGTCAAAGGGATGTAAAAACTGCTCAAATAAGAGTGTTAGGGCATGGAAACTCCATCTGGGTAGCAAGCAGGTCTGCGAACCATGTATTTGACAAAGGACTCATACATTGAATATATAAAAAATGCTCTAAATTCAACAGTACAAAAAACAAGCAACCCAGGCAGGGAATGGGCCAAGGACATGCTAAGAATGTCACTGGAAGATGCATGCAGACAGCAAACCAGCAGGTGAAGGATGGTCACGTGCAGTGGAACAAAATACCACAGCATAGCCGAGCGGCAGTGAGGGTACAGGGAAGCAGCGGCTTTCACATAGCACTGGCAGTGGTGGAAACTTGTGCAGAGCTAAATGCACGCTTATCATACAACCAGGCAACTTCATTCCTAGGTGCTTATCCCAAAGAAACGATAACCAGAGTCCATATGAAATCTATCTAGCAATGTCTACAATAGCTAGATGCACAGAGCCACAAACTGGGGAACAAACTGTAGAACACTCACTGATACCATGGAATCTTATTCAGCAATACAAGGGGTGGATGAGGCTGGGGGTGTAGTTCAGTAGTTATTAAAAAAAAAAAAAAAAGAACTTGAGCTACTGACATGTAGCAACCTGGATAGACCTGAAAGACATTAGGCTAACTGAAAGAAATCCATCTCAAAAGGTCACCACCTATGATTCTGCTTACAATAGTCTCGAAATGACAATATTAGAGAGATGGACAGCAGATCAGGGGTTAGTGATGGAAAGGAGTGGGACTGACTGAAAGGGAAAACATGAGATGTCTGTGGTCTTGATTGTGATGGTTACATAAAACTACAAGACAAGTCAAGGATCGGTCCACTACATGCACTGTACCAATGTCATTTCCTGGCTTTGATATTGTACTGCAATTATGCATATCATAACAACGGGGGAAACTGGGTGATCCCTCTCCATGCTATCTTTGCAACTTCCTGTGAACCTATAATTATTTCAAAATAAAAAGTTTTTAAAAAGTTACCTAGTAATCATGGCAACACATGTTCCAACTATGTGGCATGGAAATGGAGGGTTACTGGCTGTCAAAGGAAAAGAGACAGCAGAAAAAGGGACAGTGGGAAACAGTGAGGCTTGGTAAGATCTGGCTGAGCTTTTGCCAGTGTGCACTTGTGTAAATGAAAGGAAGAGTGGGTCAGAACCTGTCCAGAGGGTTATGATCCCAGTCAGTCCTCCATCTCCTTTTCCCCTGCTCCTCACACTGACTGCTGCTTCAGGCCTTCCCATCTCCCACTGTCTTGAATTCTACCACAATCTCCTGTCTTCTCAAAGAATGAAAGGCCAAAGATTTGAGAATCTAAGGAAACAAAGATGATTCCTATTTTCCACATTATATACAACAAAGATCAGAAGGTAGCAGCTGTGTGTGGGAGGTCTCTGGCAAAGAGTTTTGGCCTTTTTGCACCCATCAGAAGGGTCCTTGCCATCTGGGTATACAGGCCCAGGCATGGTGAGGGAGACAGGTAGGACTTCAGCCTCCACTCGACATCAAGGGGATGAAGAAACAGCCTACATAAGAGTGGTACAGGAAGGAAATCACCTGGCTGAGTGGCAAGTAGGTCTGCCTTGTCTAGGTAACCAATCTGTCTGCCAGCCCTGCAACTCAGTATAGTAAACTGCATCTGACCCACAAGATACCTTTCAGGTGCCATGTTTAAACACTGAAGAGTTTAGCTTCAGAAGGAGTCTAATCGCACACTAGTTAAATCCTCGAACCCTCAGGAGTACAATGTTTGTATATCAGAGACAAAGGCAGGAGGCCAAACCAGACTCAAAAACCTGAAGGTCATTTAACAAGATAGTTTCCAACAATGCACAAACCATACCTTCCCCAGTGACTGGGGGTGAACATGAGCTTGGCTTAAATACACATACATACATGAATGCTCACATGCACAAAGCTAGCCTACCCGAAGGCAGCGGGCCTTGCCTCTGTACAATAGCACCAAGCAAGTTGGAGCTGCCCCAACCACAAGGAGATTTCTTATTCTCTTTTCCAAAATTCAAGGCAGTTGGCAAAACTGAGATTGACTTTGAATTGTAACAGCTAACAGGTGCCCATGGTCAGTATCTTCCTTTTCATTTGCAAGGAAAAAAAAAAAAGATGTTTTTCTTTTGTCCATTTAAATTATTCAAGTCAAAAACTGCTCCTTGCCAACTTTGTTATGGAAATCTAAAGCTGAGTCCCAGGGAAGTTTTCTACTTTGTGACACCTGCTGAAGTTTCAAGTCCACTTTTCTTCTTTTTGAGACAGAGATATGAACTCTGCAGTTTAAGGTCAGTGGCAACACCGTGTTTACTTCTACAGAACTGAGAGTTGCCAGAATCTGAAAGTAAAATACTAGTATAAGAGGTATACTATAGTAAGACATCTTGCTCTGTCTTTTCTAATAAAAGACCGATTTTCCAAAAATATGAAAGCCAAGAAAATCCTAAATCTCATGTACACCTAAAAGGGAAAAAAATGGCCAGAAGACAACTGACATACTCTTGCTAGCCATGTTACAAAAGGCTTAATTTTTTGATAACCATACATTTTATTCAGTTGTGCAAATATAAACAGTTATAGCCTCAAGCAGTTTGATGACTTCATCTCAACACAATGTAACACTTTAAACTGTTCAAGGAGCTTTTAAAAGAGGATTTATTGAATCCCACAATTTAAACTTTGAGTCAAGGGTTAGATGCCCTGTCTGCTGGGGATGTAGATTTGGGGGGTTTTTGGTTTTACTGGATGAGTACCAGAAACTGCAAATCCTATTATCTTATTTCCAAATAGATTCTGTTAGTTTAGCCCCTGATCAAACCAGATCTTTTTAAAGCAGTCATTCCTCACTAAAATTTTTCCACAGTAAATAGCGAAGCTAAGTTAGTCATAAATGCTAGAAAACAGGATTAGCTTTCCTACAGCATGAAACAGTTAGATTGAAGACACTTTCTGGTTTTGCATGTGCACTCAGACAACGCTTGTGTATTTGGAAGGCTGTATTTTAAAAACCCACTCAGCCCAGTTGTTTGCCTTTGGCCACCATCCAAATCAAAGAAATGCTGCCAGAAATGTAAACAGGATACATTTCTTTAAGTTAATGAATCCAGCAAGCAAAGACAGGCGGTACCCTCTTAGTTTCTCTTTGGACTTGAAGTGCAGGGTACTTTCTCATCTAAAGGTTAGAGAGCGAGAAAGCAAGGGGAGGCAGATAAACCTGTCCCCAAGACCCCACAAGTTAGAGTGGAAAGCTGGATGGGGTCCTAGTCTAGTCTCCTGTGCCCGCCATAACTCTTTACCGATGCTTTCCGAGACAAACACATTGTTGTATAGAACTGGCATACATATTATTTCACTAGGGAAGCCACCCCACAGAGTTTTACCCTTAACAACACCAAGGGCCTGCCTGGGTACAAAAGGAAGTACTAGCTAACAGGAAGAAAATCCAAGAGGTGGGTAAACATGGCCCTTGTTCTCAGCGGCGGGACAGGGCACAGTAGATATGCCACACGCACATCAGCAATGGACTCCAGAGACAGAGGCCACAACTGAAGGTCAGAACAATGCCAGAGAAGACTGGAAATGTCACTGCAGGTGAAAGGAGCTGGTTAAAGACACAGTGAGATAAGCTAAGAAATCTGAACTTCTCTTGAAGAATCAGGTCAAACGATCTTTTGACCTCTAACAAGGTTAGAGTTCTACATCTGAGGGGTGACTAGCACAGGGTATAAGAGGAAGAGGCCTTCCTCTTACAGGTAGGACGGCCATCGAAGGACATCAAGTTCCCTCACTTGTGGAGTCAACAAGAGGCTGAAGGTAAAAATCAAGTGGACCTAATGTAGTAGCCAGACAGAATAGGGAGCAATGGACAGCCACCAGGCCTCAGGGTTTGTCTAGAGGAGGTGTAGTTGCGGGGGTGGGGTGTGACTCTTACATGGGTGAGTGTTCGACAAACTTAATGGGACAGAGGGAAATCCCAGGTGAGTATTTTAAGGAAATCGATGGAACCATGGGAAACATTTCAGGTTTAATAAGTGGACACAAGAAATGAGCTGTGGCTATTATCTTTTTCAGGATGCCTAGGAAAGGTTTTTTTGAGAGTTAAAGGAAGAAAAGAAAAAGAGGAATTCAGCACCAGCTCAGATTTCCTCAGCTCTCCAGACCTGAAATGTGGAAAAGCCTCGCTGTGCTTCAGAACCTGAGAGCAGGAGACTTCTGGGGTTGCCTCCTGGAGCCACATGCTGACCACGTTTTCTTCTCTTTTGTTCTTCCAGGTGTCAGACTATAAGCCTTTAAATATTTCACAGGAAAAAAATAAAGAAAAATAAAAAGTAGACAAACACTGGTATGAAGGAAAAGGAAACCTTCTGTAAAGTATACAAATACTAGAGAAATCTGAGAATAAATACTAAATATCATTCAAAGGTGGTGGTGGGGGAGCCTGCAAAGATGGGTAATACAGCTTAATGTGCCAATGCCGTGTTTTCAGATTCAAGCAAGGAATACAACATGAAATAATCTAGTAGGCATTTTTTAAAAAATGAAATATAATTGTAAATGCCTAAATTATATATATATATAACTAAACCTGGATGAACAGGTACGTGTGTCTGTCTGTGTGTTCTCACACAGGAACACACTGGCTTCCAACCACAAAAATGTGATTTTTTTCTGTGGAGAGAAGCCTTACAGCTACTAGGTCAGACCCTCATAGGTGAGCCTCCTTTGAGCCTGGCCCTTTCTCTTGCTTCTTGCTTCAAATCTAGCAGAACTGGCTCAGAGTCAAAAGACCTAACCCAATGAGCTGGGTTTTGTGACAAACTGACAACAGAGTGGAAAGGAACTCTGTGAAGAGGCGTGAAAAATTGTGAAATCTGAGTCCTTTGGTGGCAGCACTATAAGGCTGGTTTTGAAAGAACCCAATTATGCTCCTGTTGTCAAGGTCATGCTGGACTAAAGGTGAGGCCTGGCCCCACAGTGCTGCCACACCCTCTCTGCCATGGAAGGCATAGAAGATGATCAGTCTATGCTTTCTGTGGAGAGTCAGCCTGCTGATATATGCAGACCTGACCGAACTTGAGGCCTGGGCCAAATGTAGTAAATACAGGCCCCAGGGATCAAAAGTGACTGAAAAGTTTTTACATAAAGCCTTTAAATACTGATAGAAATGTCAAATGCACAACAGATACAGATGTAAATTCATGGTAGTCTGACAATAAGAATGCTGCTTTAGAAAGGTATAAAGATACAGGACATTTGTCACACCTAATACCTGCCATAGGCATCATGCTGTGTGAGCTGCAGAGAATCCATTGGTTTATTGGCTCTTTACAACTCTGTGAGAACAGTATAATACTCATTTTACAGATGGGAAAACTGAAACACAAAGCCATACAGCTACAAAATGTGATTCAGTGGTTTCACACTAGAATTTTTAAAAGCTATATTTCATGCTGTGGTGGGTACATCTGAGGACGAGAGAGCACAGAGAGGCAGAGAGCAGAAGGGCTCCTGCTGGCCTCCTGCTCTCATGCAGCCACCAGCAGGCTCAAGACTCAAACCAGAGCCAAGCTGACCTTGGCTGACCCAACATTTTCAGTATTCTCCAGACTAGTTTTTACAAGATAGTAATTAAAATCTAAAGTATGGGATATGCTGTAAGCCTGGCTAAAGCAGAAGAACACATTCCATGAGGTCAGATACAGCTTCAGTCTACTCTCCAAACCATAGGAAATGATCTTCATCTTCACTGTATTCAGTAGCACAGAGTTAGAACATCCCATGGCAACTCTTGTCATGGTGGACACCGAGCAGTAGAAGCATGACAGTCTGAACTGTGATGCATTGCAGATACATATTGGGTTTCAAACGTAGCATGAGAAATAAATGAAGCATCTCTTTGATTACATGTTTACATGTTGGAATTACAGTATTTTGCATATTCTGAGTTAAGTAAAATACATTATTAAAATCAATTTTTATCTGTTTCCCCTTGATACGGCAAATAGAAAACTTAACATTTTCACAACGGGGCTGTAATTTGTACCTCTCACTGCCAGGTGGCTATGAATTCCACTGTCTGATGTTAAATACTTAACCACTGGTGGTTCAAGCTGCTTGATGAGATAGTCATGCATGTACCATGCATGTTCAAGCCGGTGGGAACATGTTAAAGTGCACGTAGTTCATGTTTGTGGTCAACATTTTTTTATTAGACAGCACTGCTCCATGGTAACATTTTTGAAAATGGAAATTGTCTCTTTCAGATTACACAAATGACATATTTTTAGTATAGAAAGTAGAGAAAATACAGAAATGCATAAAAAAAGAAAATTAAACCATTAAAATATCACTGCTTAGAAATAACTGTTATTAACATCTTGGGATGTTCATGGTCTTACGCTACACAGAAACTGTTTTTGTTTTTTTGAGCACACATAAACATTTTATAATCCTTGAAGAATATTTCTAGCAATATATTACCACCCCTGTCCCAAGTCACCGAACATTTCAAATTGCTTAGCAGTAGGCCAACGTGTGTGCCATGCAGCAGTTACACAAATCCCCTTCTTTTAAACATCAGAGTCATTTCCACCAAAGGGAAAGTACAAACATCACGCAAAGAACTCCTTGGTCAGATGCACTGTATCTGCACATACCATCTTCTTGTGATAAACTGACAGAAGCTGGATTATGGACTTGCTGCATCAAAAGTATGCACATACTCTTCATTTTCCTTTAGCTTCCCTTACATTGTTTTAACTGTTCTGTTCACTTCACTAAACTTGTCATCCAATAACATCCAAGCAGTCACATCCTCAAATTGGAGCTAAGAGTAATCACACTAATTGAAATGAAAATGTAGTAAGCTTAGCAAATGTATTTCAATAACCTAAAAACAAACAAACAAACAAACAAACAACCCAGAAACAATAGATACTGGCTTCTATACCTCAAATAAGCTTTTATATACATTGCCTCTAATTATTAACAAAATAGCCATTTAATAAATAATAGGTAAAATAATAAAGTAACTACTTAGTTCCAAATGCTTAATTTCACAAGCACATTAGACTTCTAAGGTCTCTTGTTTCCAATTCCAGAAATAAGTTCAGTCAACACTTCTAATAAAACTTTTCATATCAAGGCAAAGAATAATTTAAAACATTTAGCCTAAGATCTTTGAAGTTTCAACAACATGAGTGCGTTGAATTTGATGGGACAGTTAACATTAGTTATTATCTATAAGAACAGAAATTCCTTTGAAATAATGATGCATTAAAATAGAGGAAACAGCCAGAGTGACAAGCCAGCTTGCTAACCAATCTGTTCCTTTTCTTGAATTGCAAATGTAGGGGGATAGGGTGTGGCTCAGGCAGACCACTGTCTAACATACTTGAGGCCCTTGGTTCCACCCCCAGCACTGTAAAACCAACTGATCAACGACCAAGACCAACTAGACCAACTGTACATTCACACACACAAAACCTATCTGGTGGAAATTCTGAAGCTGATAAGACCAACTGGAGAAAAGTTTAAAGAAGATAAGATTACTATTGTACAAAATAAACTCAATGGTTAACATAAACAGCACCAAACATGCACTCAGACATGTCACTAAATGAAGTATCAGCATTATGCACACTAGCACTCAACTGCCACAATGAGGCATTTCAATTAAGGTGCAAGTCTTAGGCATAGAGGCTCAGGAGAGAACAGCTACTAAACCTGATACAAACCAAACCAAACCAAACCTCAGACCTAGGGCCAGGCATGGCGGTGTGTGTGGGTGTGTGGGGGGACACCTCTAATCCCAGAGACTCAGGAGGCTGAGGCAGGAGGAACACAAGTTTGAGGACAGCATGGGCAACTTAGCAAGATCCTGTCTCAAAATGATTTTAAAAAGGACTGAGACTGTAGTTCAGGCCCTGGACTCAATTCCTAGTACTGGGCAAGGGGTGGGAGAAACTTCTTAGGAACATGACAAACCATTCCTTTGCTCTATGGAAAGGCTATGGTAAAGGATTAGGTGAAAGTACCTGGCTGTTGCCTTCATTCCACCACTAGGGCAAAAACCCTGTTCCTCAGGCATCTGTCCCCATGGACTGGGCAGGTAACAGTTTAGATAGCTAAATCTAAATTACACTTAATTAGCACTTACAAAAAAGCAAAGAGCTGGTCTCTGCAATTTTCAGTATCTATTTCAGGAATCTGTTAATATATTTTCTTCTCACACATACCCCACTTCCTTCCTTAAATAGAGTGACCATTGTGTACTGTGACTTCCAGTACTGCACACAGCAGTCCAGGTCAGTGGTTTACTTGGCTTACGTGGAGCTGGATCCGGCAGTCCAGTGCCCTGCCCTTGCCGTCTTTGGAGAAGTTCCCTCAGAAGCCTCTGCAGATGGCCGAAGGCACAGGGCGAGAGAGCCCATGTGCCTTCCCCTGGGGGGTGGCTCCCGGCAGCAGCAAGGCAGTGTCCAGCACTTTGAGTTAGCAGCCCTGAAGGCCTGGAGTCAGGGGTTGGGGCCTGTCCTGGACAGAGGAGGCTCATGTTCCCTGAGGGCCTCTCCCAAGGGCGATGTATCCTACCTGCCCTATCCTGTTTGCCTGGCAGCAATGCTGGTATCTATACCCCACCATTCCCGCATTGTTGCTTTGGCTCAGCCACCACCATCTCTCCCCTATAATACCACAGGCTTTTTAAACTGATCTCCTTGTGTGTACACTTGCCTCCACCAGTCTATTTTCAACACCAGCTAGCAGGCCAGCCTGTTAAACCAAGTCAATTCCCTCAAATCCCCAATAGACCCCTCCTCACTCAGAGAACAAACCCAGGCCTCCCAAAGGCCTGGAAGGTCCACATGACCTGTCCTGCTACTCCCTGTTCCACTCCCTCCACTTAGCCAGTGGCTGCTGCATCCAGCCTCTGCCTTGGGTCCTCTGCACTTCTCTCTCCTGAAAACTGGAGCCCTCTGCCCTCACACCCATGGGGCTCACTCCTCAGTGTTCTTGTGAACATCAGCTTTTCAGCAAGGCCTGTCTTTGATCTGTACTAAGCCACAACCATCACCCACACCATGCCCATCTTCCCCCATGCCTTCCTTGCAGTGTTTTCTTTTCAGCTGATACACGTCATAGTTCTCTCTTGTTTATTATCTCTGCCCTTCCTGGAAAGTAAACCCCATGAGGACAGGACTCTCTGTTCTGCTCCCTCCTGTGTTCTGGGGCCTGCTGCACACAGCAAATGCCCTGTGTGGGGAGGAGGTAGGGGTCCTCACTTGTGGGACAAGGATGGAGGTGAGGGCACTGAGACTGTGATGCTGTATTTTATTCACATTAGCAAGATCTACCTCGTACCAACACTGACAGGAAACAAACCAAACACCACTAGTCACTTCATTTCCCATTCCACCACATAAGCGCTCATTATTTAGCTTAATAGATGGACTCTGGTGCATCCCGTAGTTGAAAAACAATCTGGCTGTATAATAGGTCTGGAAATTCCTTTTATAAATATCTCCTTTTTATATGTCAAAGAGAAAAGAGAAAAGCCAATGACGGGAAGAGTTCAACCAGAGAGATGATAACTTAGTTTATTGTTGTGGTTATATTAAAACTGCAGAATTGACTGATGGCATTTACAGAGATGCTATTTTCCCATATCTGAGTTTTACTCCTTTTCAGCGCATGCAGGTACCCTTAATGACTAATAAGTTGCAGACTTTCCTTTAGTGGCATTACAAAACCTGGCCATCCTCTGGTATCACACCTCCTAGCTGTCACACTCTACATGCACAGCCCCTTGCTTGCAGGAAATGGCTGGACCCTAGAAAGAGTTCAGTCCTGGTAAGGCAGGGATCTTCTATGAGTATTTAGCTTGCCTTTTTAGGGTTCACTGCATATTTTAGTCCATTTGGGCTGCTACAGCAAAACACCGTAGACTGAGTAACTTAAAAACCACAGAAACTTATTTCTCAGATCTGGAGGTAGGGAACCAAAAGTTAAAGCAGACTTGGTGAGTGCTGAACCCTGGGTCACCCACGGTGCCTCCTGGATGGTTCCTTGTGCGGTGAAAGCGATGAACGACCTAGACTCCTCCCCGCAAAATCCCACGTCTTCTGATACCATCACCTTCGGGTAAAACATCAACATACGAATTTGGAGGGTACACATTCAGACCACTGTACCACACATGGATAAACAATGATAGCAGCATTAGTAATACTACTGCTACTAACCATGTCACACACCAAGGAGCAACTTAGCTCTGGATGACTATAATACTAAGTTGGATACCAGCAGTCCTGGCAAGACAATGAGAGAGAAGTGGAAGTAAGTACCCTTAGACAGTTCCAACTCAGCCGGACAACATTAGGCAAATAGCCTGGCCTCTGGGAAATTGAAGAAATAGTTGTTTATTGAGAAGGCAGAAAGGGGATTTCACTTCCTAATACCAAAAGATCAGAAGTTGAAAGAAAACACAGGCTTATAGGGTCCCTAGCTGGGCTCCAGCAGGTCCAGGGGAGCAGCTTTAGACCCAGAAGAAATGGCCAGCCTTTATACCTGGCAGTGCTGGCTTCTTATGGCATCTATCTATACCTGACCCTCTGCCCATAACCAGGGTGTCTTCTTTTCCCTGTCCCCAGAGCATGTCACTGGTGCTATAGTCAGAAAGTGAGCAAGCTGCTGTCACACCAACTTACAGGAGGCCTGGGGAGCCTCAGGACTGCCAGAGAAAGCCTGGGACAACTAGAAGTGTTAACAGGTTCCCAAGGAGCAGGAAAATACATCTGCTTCTTTGTACTCTGCAGGTGACTTTTCTTTTTCTTTTTAATTTTTTTCCTCATAAGAGACAGAGACACACTATGTTCTCAGGCTGCCTTGAACTCCTGGGCTCAAGCGACCCTCCTACTTCAGCCTCCTGAGTGCGTGGGACTATAGATACCTAACACCATGTCTGGCTACTCTGATGAACTTTATATGTCATAATGACTAAAATAACTTTTCACTAATTTTTTTTTTTGGACATAGAGTACTGCTAAGTTGTCATGGCTGGGCTCAAACTTGTGATCCTCCTGGCTCAGTCTCCTAGACAACTGGGATTACGGGTAGGCACTATCATGCCCAGTTTCAAATTTAGTCTAGTACGTAGACTAAAAAATAAATATATATCACCGGCACAAGACTGCAGAGTAACATCAATTTACCTGAGCACTCTCTTCTCATAAGGAATGAGGTGATAATGCAGTAACAAGGACTGACCAAGAATGACGTGGGCCCTACCGACAGCTCACAAGACCAGCACAGGGTGTGACTTAGAGCCCAGCCAGCTAACCCCAAGCACAGATGTGGTGTCTGATAATGAGGACCTACTCCAGCGACACAAGTGCTGTGGAGATCAGGCTCTCTCCATGGGGATTCTGTTGGTTCCCTGAAAACTGGTCAGCTGCCTGCACTGGTCACCAGTGCCTACTTCTCAACATGTGGCTCCCACTAAGGGCAGTTTGGGCAGGCAAGAGGTGCTGTTCTCCTCCATGTGAAGTGGAAGGACATTAGTTACTTGGCACACAAGGCACTGGGTAAAGGAGCATGGATGCTGCTTCTGCAAGCTGCCCTGAGAGGCTGCACCCCAGTTCCTGAAGGCACCAGGATATCAGTGCTACCCACTCTGCATCAGAAAAGCAAAACTTAGCAAATGAGTCCCTGTGTTATTGTGAGAAAACCAATTTCAGTCTTCAAGGAAGACTTCATTTGCTTTTCCTAAAAATTATGACAAACCATTTAGACTGGGTTGTTGTTAGCTTACTTTCTTTTCCTTCTAAAGCTACTAAGAGCCTGGCAGAGCCTTCACATGCTGGTGCTCTGCTGACAGCAGTGACTTTATACCCCCTGCTTGGGCAGAGCCCCTTTCCGCAATGGTGTCTGACCAATGCACAGACAAATGCTTAGACATTCATCAAATCTCAGAGTCTGTCTCAATGTCTAGAAAAACCTCAACCTCTAATAATAAAGCTAGCAGACACAATACAGTTATTGGGCTGTTCTGGAGGGCTTAAGGGTAAATACATGCATAAAGTCAAAAGAACTCAGCAACCTTTCAGATGTAATCACTTTACCCCAGTAATAAGATGTTAAACTGAGGACTTGGGATTTAGCTCAGAGGCACAGAGCCTGCCTGATAAGCATGAGGTCCTGAGTTCAATTCCCAGTTTACCACCACCCCCTCACCCCTGCCAAAAAAAATCAAAAAACAAGCAAACAAACAAACAAAAAACCCACACAACAACAACAACAAAGTCAAACTGTTTTCTAGCTTTGGGATGAAACAAAATTTCAAAAGTATAAATATTTATAAATTTTGATGAAACAATGCCTTTTCTCAACAGAATGATGTGCTTATTTTAAAAAGCAGATGCACACATGCCTATAGTACAGATTTCATAAGGCACAGAGGCATCCAGCGAAGCCTCCCTCACATCAGGTCCTCCCCAGAGGAACAACATCACTGTCCCTGGAGTGATGGACACCTGAGGGAAGCAAACTACAATGCCCTTATAGCTTGGTGGTGGTGGGGGCCCATGAAAGAAATAAGAGATGGGAGACAAGGCAGTGCCCAGTGCAAGATGGTGGGAGGAAACGGAGATGTAGGAAATGATGCTCTGGTGTGGAGCTGTGGGATCTGAGGCAGTGCCTCCAAATGCCCATCTACAGACTGAGAGGGCTATACATGTGTCACGTGACTGGGGCATCTTGTTTCCGGGTGTGTCTATGGGGTGTCCCAGGGCAGACTCAGTAAAGCAGACAATCCCCCGATGTAGGTAGGCAGCCTGTGTTTCCTTGACAGGACCAAAAGATAGAGGAAGGAGGGATTCACCACTCCTTCATCCACTGCCTGAGCTGGGACACCTCACACATTCCCCCCATGAGTTGGGCTCCCCACCATTGGGTCGATTTCACCACGAGGTTCCCTGAGTCTCTAGCTCGCAGACATAGATCCTGGGACGTCTTGGCCTCCATGATCAGAGAACCAATGCTCATACAAAACCTCCTTTCAGTTCTCTACACCTCCTCCTGGCTGTTTCCCTAGAGAAGCCTGGCTGATAGTGAGAGCAATGCCTTGTCTGGGAGCTGAGTGGACTCCACCCTAGCCCAGGGTGGGACTTAAGTGCACCCCAAGGACCAGTGATTTCCAGTTCATGTTCCATAGGATAAGTTCCCTAGCAATGTTATTTTAAGAATCCCAATGACCTGGAGTAGAGATAATTAAACACATCAGAACAAACACCTCTCTCAACTCCCTCTAAAGTCAAAGTCACAAACCAAGACTTTTAGGAAAATTCTTTCTCATCCATGAAGTGTTTATTCAACAGGCCTTCTCAGGGGGGCCTTACCTGTCTATCCCATTTAAAACTACAGCTGCCATCACAAAACTCCTTATTTCCTTTTTCTGTTTTTTTTTTTTTTTTTCATGGCACAGGATCTCATAGAACTGCACAGCTGGAAGAAACTCTAAAAGGTACTGCATCTCAACTCCTTCCAGATGTTCTCTCTCTCTCTTTCTATATATATATATATATCTATATATAAAACAGTCTTGTAAAATGTGTCAGCTTGTACCTGACACATTTTCTGGAAAAAGCTCCAAATCACCTGCAAGCCTTACCTGACCCTGTGTGGACTGTCCCCCAACCCAGCTGCTTAAGTCTGAAGTGGCACCCCAACTTGGCCTGCTTGGTTACACTTTTATACTTTCAGTGACATACACACCATCTTCTAGTGTGGAACAGAAGGCATGCTGTAAGAAGACACAGATGACAAGGAATTACTCTTATCCTGGGGCAGCCCCTCCATTCAACTCAGCTTACCCCCAAACTAAATATGTGTCCATACTGGGGCAGCACCTAGGCCACAGTGAACAACAGATGTGGCCTGGGCCCAGGCCTGCTCTGCAGGGAGCCAGTCCACCGAGGGAAGGAGCCCAGGAGCTATAGTCTAGCTCTGAGAGTGCTGATAAAGTGGCATCTTTACCAAGGTGGAAGCACCTTGAGGGTAAGTGTCCTGAGCTTTGCATTTTTGAAACTAAATACCCAAATGGTGAGCAGATTCTCAAGGCAGTGGAGAGTGCAGGGGTGTGTGTGGTGGTGCTCAGGATCCATGTGGGTTTTTCTGATTTTTCCTTCACTGTTGTATGAAAATAATACAAAATAATTTGGGACAGGAAAATTTAATGCTGAAATGTCATTCTATCAAAAAGAAAAAATCTTTGAAAATTTGCCCAAGTAGCCTCAGACTGCCCATGTGTGAGCTCAGCATTCTGAGTTATTTGTTCATCTAGGTATGAAAGACAAAGGCACACCCAGATGTGCCCTAGTTGGTTAGGATAGTGATACAGTGGAGAAGTCCACTTGTGTATGTTGTTACCACATAGCACCAGATCTAACAGAGTCAAGACTTTAACACATTTTTTATGTTGATCCACAGAAGCCCCAGTCTTCACTTTCCCTCTGAGGTTACCTGAGACTGTCTTCTTCAAGCTGAGCTTTGTTATACAGTTGGTAATTCAGTCTGAATCTCAGGACAAAAATACCAAACCTCAGAGATTTATAAGTGGGTCTGTATTATACTATCATGAAACCAAAGAAGAGAATTAGTCTCCCCCTACCCAATATTGCCCTCAGTCAAGAACTGGCAGGGAGAGAGGGAGAAAGATAAAGGGGGCTGATTTGTGACCTGAGTCCAGCACAGCACAGGCACTTGTGCCTGCTTATCTCCTAGGAGACAGGCAGGACAAACCCACCCTGTCACTTCGTGAGTTTATTTTGAGATAGGGTCTTATTAGGTATTCCACACTGGCCTTGAACTCACTATACAGCTCACACTGGCCTGAACTCTCGGTCATCTGAATGTTAGGATTACAGGCATTCACCATCACGCCTGGTATCTCTGTTTTTGTCTTGCCCAAGAGCTAGGAAAGGTTTTTACAAAAGAATATTTGCAACTGATTTCAGGGTTAGGAGCATTAACTGTGCACTCCAGTTAACTGAAATATTATCCCCACTCCCCAAAGAGTCCCATGCTTCTCAGTGGGATACTTGTATTACAAAAAGCTGAACTCTATCATCATCATTACATTTTGAATTTCATCAATAAGAATTTGTTTTCTTTCTTGTCACGCAGATACCTACATAGAACCCTTGATATTTTCTCTTGGCCTGCAGAGGCTGCAATTTTCATTATCTGGTCTTTTCAGAAAAAGAATGATGACTCCAGGGCTTTGGCTTCTTCCCTCAAGGTGAGTCACCTCTGCTAGAATCCTAAGCAGGTTGGCAGACCCGTCTCTCCAGCTCAGGATTTCTCAGCCTTGGCAGCACTTCAGAATCGTCTGGCTCCAGGCTGCACCCCAGACCTCTTGAATCAGGGTGCCTGGGGCTAGAGCCCAAGCTGAGCTCTTCTGAGGGCCCCCAGGAGCACTCCTTCCCAAACTGGTTCGGCGAGTGGAGGAGAAACCTCACAGCGCTCCAGGTCCGTGGAACACTTCTCTTTTTATAGTCATCATATTTTCTACTTTCTGCACGTACAGGGCTTTGATATTGGGGTCTTGCTAATCCTGGAGACACTGTCCCATCAGGGACAGGAAGAATTCCTCTGTGAGAAGCTGTTCATGATGAGCCAACGTGGACCCCCAACTCAGAGGAGCCTCCTCCACCTGGCCTGCGTACTGCAGAAGGTGATGGTGCTCTGCCCCACTCACCCCAAATCAGGGCCCACCCTATAGCCCACTCCCAGGGTGCCCATTGCCCAGTCTCCTAACTGCTTGCCCTGCTCTGTCTCTGTCTTCATGCCCATGGCTCCCCTGTTCCCTGTACCTCCTGACCCATCTACCCTGGCTCTTCCCCAGGTGGCCCGCGTGGTATCCCTTCTGTTTCGGGGTTCAGTGAGTGTAAACTCCTCTCCCACTATAGTCATCTTTATGACTGCCTGTCTTACCATCCCAGAGTAAAACAATGCTCCTCTCCTGCCTTGCTGCAGCACATGTATTCACTAAGTCCCAATAATCTACCTAATGAATTTTTCATTAATCTAAAATAAGTAATGTGGTTTCCCAAGTGAGTGAATAGTCGTGTTAACAAGACTCCTGGAGCAGCAGTGCTGGCTGCAATTGGTGAGGTGGGCCTGCCCACAGCTCCAGCCCACAGGCCCACATCTAAGCACACGTTCCAGAGAAACCCTGGCCACAGGGCACACTGCGGGCTGTGGATGAGAACACAGTGCTGCACTGTCATTGCAGAGAAAATGGCAAACAAACTAACTATGCATTAGCAAGGGATTGGATCACAGCATACAAGGTTAGAGGAGCAGATCAGGTCCACCACACCTCTGTGGGCAGATGCAAAGGCGAGGCTGGGCAAATCAGTTCCTAAATAGAATATTCAAAATGATACCATGTGTGTAAATTCTTAAAGACAAATAAACACATACTTTTGGACATATATAGGTAACGGAAGTATAAAAACAGGGGTTGAACAAATAGCAAATTTGTTGAGGAAGGACAGCAGCAGTAGTAAGAATAACGATGATGCTGTTATATGGACCTTGCTGTGCCAGGCACAAGTCTACAGGCACTAACTATTCCCAAGGCAACCATGAAGGAGCAATGTCATTAACCCTGGTTCTCAGGTCTGAAAGGCTTGAGAAGTGATGGAAACTGAGGTGCCTTCTAGTAACTTACCACAAATGCTGCTCCTACCTGGCTGACAACCAGGGGTGAGTGTGGACCACAGTGTCTGCCCAGGGATGGCCCTTCTTTTCCCTGGCCCACTGCCTCAGCCTCCTGATCAATATGCTCCACTTTGCACAAAGTACTCCTTTTAAATCAGAAGTCAAATTATTTTGTTTCTCTGCTTATACTTGAAGGCTTCACACCATATTCCACTTTAAATAAAAATCCTTACCATGGCCCACACCTTTCCCCACGCCTCAAGCTGGCTCTCTGCCCCTTGTTCACCCTACTAGGCTCTCAGTCCTGTCCCCGCTGCCTGGAGCACTCTCACTCTGCATGGCAAAACTAATGAAGTCTTTGCTCATGTATCACTGAGCCAGAAGTCAGCCTTCCAAAATAGCAGGAACCATACCCCACTCTAAGCAATGTTTACTCCCCCATGATCTGCTTTATTTTTCCTGAGATCACTTATCACCTGATACTAATATTTTTTAAACTATTCTTCGTCCCTAGACTGCCCATCCCAAGGACATAGGTACAATGACAGCAAGGACCCTGTTTGGGCCACTGCTATCTTCCCAGTGCACTCCGCACTGGTGGAATGAACAAATGGTCATTCACCTGAGATCACAGGGCTTGTACAGGGTGAAGCCAAAATTCCAGGTTAAGCAGTCTGGTGCCAGGACTAGGAGTGGGGAGGAGGAGTACAGAAGAAACCTCAGAAGCAAATCGAAGGGAAGACATATCTAGAATAAATGTGATGAACTATGGATTGGATATTAAATGTGGATAATGAATACTTGGGATGTTTATTACATTACCTCCCTCCCTTCCTTTTCTCTTTCAGTCCCTGCTTCCCTTCTTGTTCCTTCCTTTTGGGTAGTTTCATTTTTAAGTCTCTGTAAGTACACTACACGAGTTACTAGTTTAAATGCCCTAGAATACCACAAAATTATTCCTAACAATTCAAATGGCACTAAATTCAATGCAGTAAATTAAAATTAATTCACTGAACATAGAATGACTTAAAGTAAGTGTCAGGGTTTGTTGGTTCCAGGGGAGTCAGTATCAAGAACATTATTTATAGCCAGGAGTGGTGGTACATGCCTGTAAGACCAGTACTCTGGGAGGCTGAGGCAGTGGGATCACAAGTTTGAGTCCCACTATGGGAAATAGTAAGAACGTGTTTTAAGATTTAAAAAAAGGCTAGGCGCCTTCCGGGGCTGGGCGCTGCTTGACCCCGGAGGAGAACCAGAATGGGCCTAAACCGGCCCCAACTCAGGACAGCATCCGTATCCGCCCCCCCCCATAAGCAAGGTGCTGGCTCTGAGGTCTGGCTAAATTGATGGCAACTAAAGTACATAAAGCAACTAAACGCTAGTATTGTTTCGTAGATTTTGCAGGCCTCTGATCGGCACCCTCAATGTCTCTTTGCATGAAGACAGTGGGCAATGTTGCAAATATGGAGGACTCTCTTCTGTCTTGTCTTCGAGGACCAATGTGGTCCTCACTGTTTTGCTTTACTCTGATCGTTATTATTTTTCTCTTTTTTTTTTCCTTTATTTTGTATTCTGTTTTTGTTGATTTTGTTTTGTTTTTGGTTCAATTCTACTACACCTGTTGCAAGGTATGTTATAGTGGCTACTGTACTCACATTATCAATCTTCGAAGTTCTGTACCAGTCCTACTGCTTTGTTTTGATTGACTTTATTCTGTTATGTTGTTGTATTTTGCTATCTTTAAAATAAAAAAAAAATTATATAAAAAAAGGCTAGGACGTAGCTCAGTGTGAAGGCCCTGGATTCAATACCTAGTGCTGAAAACAAAAACAAAACAAAACAAAAGAACATTATTTACATACAGAGTAATCCTGCCATTAAAAATATTTCATGTCACAGAACAAGGCCTCTCCCCTCGGCACCACTGGCCTTAGAGCTTGGTGATTTTTGTTTCGGAGAGCTGTCTTCTGTAGGACATTTGGCAGCAGCTCTATCCACTGGATGCTCGTAGCACCCAACAGCAGTGACAACCAAAAATGTCTGCAGACAATGCCAAGTGCTCCCCTGGATGCAAAAGAACCCCAATTGAGAACCACTGGTAAAACGACTAAACAAACTGATTACAGCTCTAATGAGAAAAATACCCCTGAAATCCTAGCACTCAGGAGGCAGGAAGATCATGACTTCTAGGCCAGTCTGGGCTATATAGTGAGATCCTCATCTTCAAAAGAAAAAAAAAAAAATCAAAACAAAAACAAAAAATAGGAGAAGTACATCAAATCAGTCTTGTTTGAGTTCCACCTCATCCCCTGCCCACCTCTGTACTGGGGATCAAATTCATGCTGCTTGACAAGTGCTCTACCACTGGGCTACACTGTCAGTCTTTTTTTTTTTTTTTGGTACTGGGAATTGAACTTGGGGCCTCACACTTGCCAGGCAGGTGCTGTGCTGTATCAGTCATTTGTATTTTGAGGCAGGGGTCTTGCCAGGTTGCCCAGGCTGGGCTTAAATTTTTGATCCCCTTGCCTCAGTCTGCAAAGTAGCTGGGATTTTAGGCATGTGCCATGAGTAGCACTTGTAGTTTTATTTTTTCAGTGTCTATGTGTTCTCTCTGAACAGACCCCAATTTTTATTTGCCCCCTGACCAACAGTGCCATGTGTGGTCACAAGCTCTTGGGGTACGTGGAATTTAAAGATGACCTTCATTAGCCAAGGAAATACTATCCACTGAGGTGAAAGAATTTTGCAGCTATAGTTGCCCACTGAGTGACCTTAAAATAGTGAGATTATCCTGGATTGTTTCCTGGCCTGATGCAATAGCATGAATCCTTATAAATGGGAAGGGTGAAGTTAAACAGATTCTAAATGTGGCAGGATTCCACCCAACACCTCAGATGCTGAGATGCAGGGGCTATGTGCAAGAGGAGAGGGAGGCCCTGGTCCACAGCCAGTAGAAGGGGACTTCAGTTCTCAGCCATAAGGAACTAAAACCTGCCACCACCCGAGTGGACTTGGAGGCCCAGTCTGCCCAGAGTCTCGACAAAGGAGCACAGTCCAGTTGACAACTTCATTTCAGACCCCTGAGACCCAGACAGGGATGCAGCCATACTCTGTCCACACTTCTGACCCAAGAAACTGTGAGTTGACAAATCTGTGCTGTAAGTCTCTTAAGTCTGTGGTAATTTGTTAGAACGGCAACAGCAAACTAAAACAGTTCTGGAGGTGTATATGCTAAAAAGTGAAATGCATGACAATCAAAACAGCCAGGTCTCCATAATAAAATAGCAATCCAGTGCTCAATCTGGCAGCACACACTAAAACAAAATAACAACTCAAATGTCCACTGCCTGAGGAAGAAATAAATAAAACGTGGAACATCAAAATATAAAACCATTAGGCCATATTTAAAAGAATGAAGATACCATTCTACAATGTGGAATAACTTCAAGAGAATCACACTAAGGAATCAGTCACAGAAGACCACATAAGGTGTAGCTCCACTTATATGAAATGTGCAGAAAAAGCAATCAACAGGGACAGAAAGGCAGAATGCCTGTGGCCAGGGAAGGAATCTGGTAGGGGGGAGCTGTCAGTGGTACAGGGTTTCTTTTTGGGGTGATCAAAATGCCCTAAACTTGACTGCAGTGATGGCCATACACTAAAATGTACTGTAAATATACTAAAATCTACTGAACTGTAGACTTGAAATCAATGCTATATGAGTTATAGGTCTATAAACATCTTTTTTTGTGGGGGGCAGTACAGGGAATTGAACCTAGAGCCTTTCTGAGACAGGGTCTTGCTAAGTTGCCCAAGCTGGGGTTGAACTTGCAATCCCCACAGTGATGTGGCACAAAGTATGAAAATGACAATCGAGAGGTATTTGTTTCCCTACCTGTTCTCACCAATCTGTTACCATCTCTCAGTCAACTGGTGGACTCTGTTTTGTAACCTTGTAAACTACTACCACATTCTAATTAACATGGACAAAAATTCCACTCTACTCAAATGTTCAAGGCATCACTCCCCTCTACTCCAATGCTAAGTGAAAGGTGCTAATCAGTGACTTGCTAATTAATATCCTGCTTATCCTAGGCTTAAGAATTTTTGTGACAACACTTAGATTACAGTTGTTCTATAAAGCCAGCTGAGAAATCCAATCACTCTGGCTTGGATTTCCTGAGATGACTCCTTCTTCTCTCAATCGTAGGGACATGATTATCTCTGTGGCTAGGTGCCCATCTTGGTGCCCTGCAGGAAGACCACGGGAATGAACTAACCAATGAGCACTCCCTTCAGTAATAAAAAGAGCATGTGAGAAAATGGATGTCAGCTCCAGCTGATGGCAGAGAAATTACACCCACGTGTTGTAAGTGCCAAAGAATAATGAGTAGAGGATGGCTTTTATCCTCTGCTCGTGCAATGCCCAGACTGTATGAATGACGCTATATAAGGAAACGGGGCCTGCAGCTCCCAACTCACTGGGTGGCCCCAGGCAAGACAATTCACCCCTGAACAATTTTCCCAAAGGACAACAGAAATGCCTCTATTTATTGTATTTTCTCAACTTACTGATCCACTGTCCCCTTCACTCCAGCAAAAGAGTGATGATACATGATACCAGGTAAGTTATTTTCTTCCTTTGGCAAGTTGATAGGCAAAGGGCTAGCTGGTTACATCATATTTCTGACTAGAGAATCCTGATCTTCATGTTACTAAAACATAGCAGATTGTCAATATTAAAATTTAGTTTTCAAGTTCCCTCAGGCTTTTTCCTCTAGAAATATTTATGAATATTTGAATGCCTGCTATGTGCTAGCACTGCACCAGGCCATGTCCTGCCCATGGCCACGGACTGACATGCTGGGATGTACTGCCTAGAACTCTGTTACTCACAATGTCACATAGGCGAAGAGATTCAGAGGAGCACTGCCTTGGACTATGTAAAACAGTACGCGCACAAACAAAGAAGATTTGAATTAATACCAACATTTCTTGAAAAATCTACCTAGAAATGCTGGACTGTATTTAGTCAGCTTTCCCAAGTTCTGTTTTATAACTTTACTGTGCTGGGGGTGTAGGTTGGGGTACAGCACTTGATTAGCATGCATAAGGCCCTGGGTTCCAGTCCTACTCCTGAAACAAACACACACACGCACACTTTTTTGCTTAAACCTGCCAAATCTGAAGTTGCTACTGGAAGCTTTTCTTTCTCTGAGATGTTTCTTTTAGAGGTTTTTCTATGTTTCACCTGTCAGGTTTCACTGGGCCCATTTTTTCAGAATTCAGAGATCCACCTGCTGGATCCACCATCTGTACACTGTCCAGTAACCAAGAATGAGAATTTGGCATCCTCTTATCAACTGAGTCCAAGCTGTAACTTAAGCAAGGTCTTTCTCAAATCCTAATAAAGACCAAAGGCAGGAACTTGCAAAGGAGTCAAACAAAATAAACTTTCTCGAGCCCCCAATCCTAACACAGTTTGCTAAAACCACTCCTCAGAACACTAACAAATAAGATGCTCCATGAATTTGTCATCAGAGTTGCTCTGCCCACCCATGACCTCTGTTTGAGAGATTAGAGACAATAGGTCTTTCAGGAACACACAGTTACCATCCACCATTATGGCCTTGGGAAAGTAAGTAGTTCTTATGCTCAGAAACTACTCATGTTATTTGTAACAAAAAAACTTGGGTGTGAGCCATGTGTGGCTGGCTGTGTTGGAGGGACCTTTTCCACATTTCAAGCTGCCTGGTCCTGATGTATACTCCTCCCCACTTCACACAATACAAAAACAAGCCCAACGGACCCATTTTCTAACTGCAGAAATAAGAGGCAAGTATTTATACAAAAAAGGGACTTACCTAACTGCAGGATGGTAGGGAAAAGATGTGCACTGACACTCTAGCTTCTAGAAGCAATTATGCTGTGTGTGTGTTTTGGCAGTACTGGGGATTGAGCCCAGGGCTTCCACACTGATGCTAGAGCCTTGTTATTATTATTATTTTTAATTTTGAGTCAAGGTCTCACTAAATTTCTAAATTGTACAAGGTGGGCTTAAACTTGAGATCTTCCTGCTTCTGCCTCCCACAGAGCTGGAATTTGAGGGCTGTGCCACTACACCAGCTTCAAATTAAGAATTTTGGATGCTGTGTGGGAGAGCCCTTGGGGCAGGTGGTAAGAACAACACATACAGGGAGAGGAAATGAGGCCCATAATAAAGACAAGCATCTTTGGTCTTCCAGCCATCCTAATAATAACCTGGAGATTTAGAAAAACAAAACTGTTTTGGAAGAAGCCTGGCAGGACTTGAAATCAGAACAATTCATTCAAAAAGTGCTTAGGAACAATGTGCCACAAGCAGGAGGACAGAGAAGTCAAATGCAAACCTGTACTTCAAAAGAGCTGGCTTTCTGGTTGGCAAGACAAACACCTACTGAACAAAATTTAAAAGGCATAATGAAGCACAAACTATATACTGATATCTATGAAGTGCAATGCAAATGAGTAATCTTGGAATAAAGAACATGCAGTGAATTACACAAAGCAGAAGTCTTTCTAAAGTTTTAATTTTCTAAAACAATAATGTGCTATCTAGAAAATGAAAGCCAAAATAAAAATAGTTCACCTTTTGAGATAAATATTCATTGTTTTGTTTAATGTAATTATATCTTATCTATCCCAATTTTTTTCTCCTGGTACTGGAAATTGAACCCAGTACCTTTGTATAGAGCTATATTCCATCTTTCTTTTTAAATTTTATTTTTTTTTGAGACAAGTTTTTAATAAGTCACTACATTGTCCATGCTGGTCTTGAACTTTTGAACCTGCTGGGATTATAGGTATGAGCCACAGTGTCTGGCAATCATTTTCTATTTAAACACTCAAGAAAGTTCACTGCTTTTCCAGTTAAATATCACAACCATGCTTTCATGTCTCAAAAAGCTGATTTTCAACATCAGCACCTTCAAAACACGTCTGGACTCTAAGACTACCTCTCTCCACCTCCACTCTGGTCCCCTGGATCACAACCACAACCTCCAATATCCACCCATGTGCCACCCCTGCTTCCCTGCAGTGCCAACATCCAGAGTTATCCTCTAAGTGTCACTTGGTTGCTGAAACCTTCCAAAGTGTTCCCACACCTCTCAGAGCTGGTGCCTGACTTCCTCCAGGGACTCGCAGCTGTCTCTGCCCCCCTCCCACACCAGTCACACTGGCCCTGTGGGTCCCATGACAGCAGCCTCTCTACCACCTGCCAACTCCCTGGTCTCATTCTTTCTCTTGTCCAGGGCACTCTTCACCTTCTAACATTTTAAAGATTCACCTGCTTATTGTGCTGCAGGTGATATGCATCCCACACAAGAAAGTAAGTTCTCTGAGGCAACAATTTGTTTTTTTCCCATGATGCATCCTAAGCACCTGACAGAGAGCAGGTGCTCAGTAAGCATCAGGTGATTGTCTTACTAACAACAGCCCTCACGTCTCCCTGGCTGTTAGCAGTCAGGTTGTTACAGGGTTTTAGTGTTGTGAACATCCTGACTACTCAGTGTAGTACAGCAGCAAAGACACCACCTGTGAACTTAAAAGAGCCAAGCTCCATGCCCATTCCAGCCCTGCTCAATTAGAATCTGCATTTTAGTAAGACAGACAAGTGATCACACACACGGGAGTGGTTAAGTCACACAACTGGACTAAGGTGCAGCAAGGAGGTTTGTCCCATTCTCTGGGCATGCATCTGACAGGGAACAGATGCTTGGCTGGCCTCAGCCTGGACCACAGATTTTCCTATTGCCCTTGGAAGAGAAGTTATGCCAGCCTACACTCTAACTCACGCTGGTGCCCAACAGGAATCAAACAACACACTCAAATTAGTGAATTACAGAGTTGGGGACCACAAGAAATAGTGCTGGAAGCGGGGCTGGGGTTGTGGCTCAGTGGTAGAGCTCTTGCCTTGCTTGCATAAGGCCCTGGGTTTGATCTCCAGCACCACCAGGGAAAAAAAAAGGTGCTGGAAGAAACCTCTCTTTTCCTCTTGATCTCTTGCCAGACTCCCTCCATCCATGCAGCAGTCAGAAAGCAGAAACTTGCTATCATTTACCAGGGCAGAGCATGGGCAAAGTGGTTCTCTGGATCCTCTCAGCAGTGTGGTGGGAAGCTCTTCTCCCCTGATAACACTACAAAGCCAAGCTGTGGCCAAAGTATAGAGTAGGGAAGAAGGCACTGGTGAGGAGGTGCTATCTTAGCAAGGAGGGGAACACGCTTGAGCGGACAGACAGTACAGCAAATGTGGTTATTTCTGGCTTAGAGATGAATAGACCTGGCTCTCTGCTTCCTGGCTGCATGAGGACTGTGGAATTTGCAGATGTATTTCTAATGTCCTCAGAGATGATTTTTCTAGTTCTAGTCAAGTAAGTATTTGTTATACCCATAAGATGTACAAAAGCCATGTGATTTGATAGTGATAGGGCATGTTTTAGTCACTTTCCTCAATGCTGGGACAAAATATCTGATACTGACAACCCAGAGGGTGAGAGGTTTATTTTGGCTCATATTTTAGAAGTTTCAGTCCTTGCATGATCAGCCTGCTCAAGGCAGAAGCCCCATGGTGGAAGGGCCTCACGGCAGCCAGGAAGCAGAGTCAAGGGAGAAGGGCAGGGAGACAAACCCTTTTGGGTCATGACCACAGTGACCCACCCCTTATGAGCAGACCCCACCTCCTAATAGCCAGTCAGCTGTAACATTCCATAATCCTATCACCTTCCAGACACATGAAGCTTTGAGGGTCATTTTAGATCTAAACCATAACAGGGTCCAATATACAAAAGACAGGAAAAGAAATTAGTTGGTCTGAAGGAGAATTAAGGCCCACTGTAACTTCATAAGCAGAAAAAGAGCTTTATGAAGAATGTCTGAGCTGGGCATGATGGTGCACTGTAATCCGAGTACTTTGTGAGGCTTAGACAGCAGGATAGCAAGTTTGCGCCCAGAGCAGGCAACTTAGCAAGAGCCTGTCTCACAATTAAAAAAAAAAAAAAAAAAATTAAAGAGCCAGAGATGTAAGTCAGTGCAAAGGCTCTCAGTTCAATTACCAGTACTGGGGAGGAGGGGATGTCTGAAAAAGCTTCTGAGGACAGCAGGTATGCCCAGGACTCCCTAGGAGCAGGAGGGAGAAGAGAAACATCAGCAGAATGGTGGTTGTGGAGATATCTGTAGGACACAGTAATGATGACATAATTGTCAAAAGCTACAGAATTAGCCAGGTGGTACACACCTGTAATCCTAGCACTTGGGAGGCTGAGGTAGGAGGACAGCTGTGAGGTCAGCCCTGAACTACATAGCAAGATCCTGTCTCAAAAAAAAAAAAGAAACAAACAGAACCAAACAAAAACAAAACCCAAAAATACAACCCCATAGGACTATACAACACAAAGAGCAAACCCTAATGTACACTATGAACTTCAGTTAATAATGTATCGACATTGGTTCATCAGTTATAAAAAGTGCATCACATGAATGTAAGATGTTACTAATAGGGGAAACATTGGTCAGGGGAGAGACGCCGGGAATGTGGGAGCTCAGGCAAGCTACCAAGAATTAAGACAAGTTTCCAATTTAAAAAAATGCTGAAGATGTTGTGGTCTGCTTGGCAAATATTTATACATTCTGAAAATATTCAAGATTACAAAAATTCTAAAGCTAGATTCAAACCAGAAATTAAGTTACGACACCTACAATTCAAAATGAGTATTTCCGGGTAACTGCAGAGGAAAAGGCTTTAATCAGCAGTGGACAGTTAAATCTTATTCCTAGGAATTCATGTTTTAAAACTGCTATCATCAATGCAGCATCTAAAATACTATTACTGTAGAAAATATATTTTTAAAATGACAAGTCCACAAAAACAAAAACAAAACAAACAAACAAATGACAAGTCCCTAATTGTAGCACAGAAATTAAGGCTTTTTTTCCTAGACATGGTTACATACACCTTTACTACAGGATGATAGTACTTGAAGTGTTTTGTGTGTGTCTAAGTATGAGTGTTATGTGAGAGCAGGTTTGTGTGTCACGGTGACCAGTGAACGTGTGTACTGCATGTGATTCACTCAGAATTTTGCACTGTCCTCCATGAGACAGGGCCGTGCTGCATTCACTTGTAGCAGTGATCGCAATGGGCAAGAGTTCCGGCAGCTACCACTGCCTTGCAGAACAGGGAAACTATAACTACTGCTGCCGACATCACCCTTTCTGCAACACTCCCACGTTTCAGGGAGACTGAGCTCAAGCAGCCTGACAGAGCCCACTGCCACTAACTTCCCAACAGGCAGAGTCACGTGTTACAAAGGGCTGCCAGCTCCGTTTTCTCATCTGAAACATGACCCTTGCCTTGCCTACCCCCAGTCACTGTGGGGCCGCTGTGGTTAACAAACAAGGGATTACGTGAAAAGGGGGTTGGGCACTGTGAAGCCGGACATGGGAACTTTTTCAGGACTGTTACAAGGTGCCAAGGAGAAGATCCAGAGCTGCTGACCCAATCTGCTGCAGGTGCCACCCAAGTGGCCTTCTGTTCCCATTACGTGTGGGTACCAGGGTAAAGGGCAAGGGAAAAAAAACCTGATCACATAATCCTTGCTTTTAGAGGACCTCAGTTTAGCAGCTGGCCAACAAAATCAACTTCCCTCTGCTTGAATAGGCTCTTTAGTGGACGTACCCACATCAAAACGGTCTGCTCTCTGCAGTGAAGTATAAAGGACTCACGGCAGTGCCAGCAGAAGTGGGCTAGGAGGACAAAAGGCCACCACTTAACTAACCTCTGGCCCTGACAACCAGGTTGCTGCCTTGGGCAGTTCAAACCCAGAGAAATGAAGGAGAAAGAGGCCTTTAAATCGGCAGACACCCCTATTTCCCTCTGTGAGGGGAGACTGCACCAAGCCTTCTTTGGACACTGATGTGAAGTGTTTGTTGTACAAACGCCTGAAGGAGGCTAGTGTCTGGAAACTCCTAACTGCAACTGTGTGGACATGGATGGTGAGTAGGACTGGGACATGTGCCCCTGCTCTCCACATTAACTTACTCTTCAGCTGTATCTTTTTGCTCCTTCCTGCTTGTGACTTATCTATATGCTTGTTATTCTTATATGATACAAAGCACTCTCAGGCAATCTACTTCTGTTTTGGTTTGCCTGTTTCCCAGACACAGTTTTCCATCTGTCTTTGCATGCTACCCTCCCCGCACCCCTTTTTGGCTACAGTACTCAAGAGTTGCCATGTCATTTCTTTTTAACTTCCCCATGCTTTGCTCCTTGCCAGCCCACTCCCTCAGAAGCACTCTGGCCAATTTCCCTGACACCATTTCCATCTACTTGTCTTCTTAGGTCAGAGCAGACTCTACTACTTGCAGTACACATCTGAGGAAGGAGGTGAATAAAGCTCAAAATTAGCCTGGACTGAGTGGGTTTTCTTCTGAAATTCTACTGGTGTCTTAGACCTCCAGCCTACTCCCCAGACTCCTGAGCTTGAGTTCAGTACATTTTCTGCTTCTGCCATGGTCCTCTGGGTTTGAGGTCCTCTGCTTTTTTCCTGAGCTTATGTTCCAGATCCCTGGGCCTGCTATTCCCCAGGTTGCAGGGCATTAGGGAGACTATTCAGGACAGTAGCGACTAAGCCTGAGCTCATGAGAAGTGCTATCCACATCCTAGAATCCTCCCTCTCTGTCCTCAAATGTGGTGTTCAGACGGCTTCAGACTCAATTTGTCATCTTCTGCTCCCAGCATTAGGACCAATGCGACAGTTAAAACAGGAGTCAGAGAGATGGAGATCAAACTTCTTGCTGTTTTGCTAAAGAGCTTGGTTTAGCTTTGCAGCCAAGCTGGCCTGTTCTCCTGCACATCTGGACAAACAGGGGCAAGGAGGCCCTATGCCTAGTGGCACGAAGCAAGAACACACGCTGCTGTGGGCAGGTGGTTCTGAAGAGAGGTTGCTGAGTGGGTTGCTCACTCAGTCTCAAAGGTGCCAGTCGAGCAAGTCAGTCCTCCTCCCTGAACAGGGGGTTAGACAGGAATCAGGCAGCTAAACACCCTCCCGAGAGGAACATCAATTGGGAAAGTAAAGACCCCAGTTCTTGGAGGAGAACTCCTGACCTTCTCTGACAGAGTTACTCAAGGAGCAAACACCAGTACAGAGAAGGTGCCCCCGAGACAGGAGGTTTCCCTGCTGGGCTGGCTGCCTCATCTTTGTAGTTTCGGCACCACCGAGCACAGAGCCACTTTATAGGTGCTTGCTGACTTGGCTTGTGAAGATGATTTCTTTTAATGAGGCATCTGCTCTAACTAGTATGTTCTGCTAGCCCTGGTATGTTTGTTTAAAAACTATCTCATTATAGTTGTACCAAATATGTACTGATAAGAAGGTAAATGACCAGTTTTCTGTTTCTCAATTCTGACCAGCTAATCTCCCCAGGAGTCTGTCATCCTGGCCTGTATCATTCCACACTTTTAACAGAGTTTTTGACCTACATCTATCTCATCAAGTCATCAGAACCCTGGGGAAGAACATTTCCTCTCCTGTCCTAACACTAAAATTATGGGAACTTTATTTCCTTGAAAAAAAATTAAGTGGCCACAAAAATATACACACTTATTGGTTATCTGTGTGTGCCATGAATTATAGATATAAGACAGTATGAGCAGGAGCCATGTGTGGTGCTACAGGCCTGTAATCTCAGCATTCAAGAGACTGAGGCAGTGCCATCGCTACAAGTTCAAGGCCAGCCTGGGCTATATAGTGAGTTCAAGGCCAGGCTGAACTACACACTGAGACTGTCTCAAAAAAAAAAAAAACAAAAAACAAAACAAAACAAAACAAAACAAACAGTATGAGTGGAAAACACAGACTAAAGTCTTGCTAACAAGTATTATAGACATTCTAAACACAAATGTCTGACGTGGTGGGTCCCTGTATCTGTTATAAAAGTCACCTGTAAGGTGAGACTTTAAACAATGACTATCTTTCCTGTCTCAGTTAATGTCAAGTCTTTCACTTGGCACACCATGTATCTTGTCTGCAAAGACAAACATAATTCCTGCTTGATAATCAATGCAATTTGCATCTCTTCATGCTTTGTCAATGACTGTGGCAGTATGCTCACTGTGACCAAAGCTAACCACCGAACTCTTTCATCAGAAATTCCTCAGCAGTCAGAACACAGCCCAGAACACCACTCACCTGGTCTGGACAAATTTCATCACATGCCCCATTGATGGCAGATAGCTCCATGAGATAAGGACTGCATCTCTTCCACCCAGGCTATATACACAGCAAGGCACAAAGTGCCCGCTCAGAATGATGGAGCAGGTTTGTTGCTGTAGAAAGGCAAGAGTCAGGGATACTGTCTTACCTGGACACCTGGAACAACCATTTGTGTTGCCTTGGACTACTTCTACCTGCTCACAAACCCTAAGAGGAAGGACCACTGTCTTACTGTGCTGTGGATACTGCACATTCAAAGTTCAAGTTCCAAACAGTTGATCTATGGAACCACCACAGAGGCACTGGCTTCTCTAACAGATAAGCTGACCCAGAGTGCAAACTATGTTTTCCACAATGACAGTGAGCCTGGGCATACCTAATGCAGATGCAGATAATTCAGTAGTTTTCTTTTCTCTTTTGTGATGCTAGGGATGGAACCCAGGGCACGTGCTTAACACACACTCTACTCCTGAGCCACACCTCTAGTTCTAAGACAATGATCTTGACTGGCAAATGAAACATACAGAAAGACTAGCACACAGGTCAGCAACTATCATTTACACTCTGCTCACCCCTAAAAGGACACTTGGTTGGTGCCAAGTGGCAACTTTTTCAGTCCTGGTTCCTCCTCTTGTGGTACTGGGGATTGAACTCAGGTTCTTTGCATCAAGCTATTTCCTCAGCCCTTTAAAATTTTTTTGTTTTAAAAATTTTGAGATAGGGTCTCACTAAATCACTAAGTTCCCCACACTGGGCTGGACCTGGCTATCTTGCCTCAGCCTCCTGAAGTGCTGAGATTCCAGCCCTTTTGACAGAGATGCAAAGAAGACTTTGATTCTTTGGTTTAAAGTCAAGCAATAATTCTTACAGTATGAAATGAACCCACCTATTGTTAGGGACTGGCATTGCCTTCCAGGTAACACAAGTGACACACCTGGTCCATTACATAGCATTAGCTTCTCTGGCTTGAAAAATCGCCCTATAATTATATCTCTAGATAAGCCTTAAGTTTAATTCAGTAGCTCCATTTTAAAAAGGTACAATCCATGGACCCACTCTCCACTATGTAATAACAAAATAATTATGAGCTGCCAACAGAGCACTACCTGGCATCAAGCACAACTATATTCCAAATCTCACATGACAGATGACGGAAAGTCAAAGACTACTTCTCTCACAAGATCTGGTTACAATAATCAACCTGGAAGCTGGAGGGTAAACCCGATCATTTATGGCTCTGCATCCTCAGCAAAGGCTAAAGGGGTCTCTGGGTTTCTTTCAACGGATGGAATGATTTTTTTGGGGGGCATTATAAAAGGACCAACCACGTGTGTCCAAGTATAAAAGTAAACTTGCTTACTTAAATGCAATTTGCCAACAGAGCAATAAAAATCCAACTGTGCTCCAGACCCCAGTAGCTGATTTATGCTTCTGCTCTCACGCAAACCCACTGCAGCATCTAAGTAGCACTTCTGAGCTCTAGAAACACAGGCTCTTGCAGGACAGAGGCTCCAAAGTGCTTTACAAAATACGATGGAAGCTTCTTCTAAGTCTAAACACCTTAGCAGAAAGTGTGATACAACAAACAAAAAAAAATGAAACTTTAGTTAATATAACCCTAGATATTCTGCAATAAAAGTTGCTAATCTGCAGTCCATAGGCCACTTGTAGGCCCACTCTTGGGATTTAGGATGTTCAGGGAACTTGAAACTACACATGTGTGTAAGTTCTCTAGGGAGAATGTCTATCACTTGAGTCAGAGCCCTGTGAGCACAGTCTCTACAGCAAGCTACCACATTCTGACCACTCTTTTTGAACTTAAAAGTCTCATTTGGTTCGTATGCTGTTTCTTCTTCAATATCTGTACCTGTTAGAATTTTCTTAGTTGGCAGGCAAATGTAGAGCTCCAAGATGGTCTCATCTGTGTGTTTTTCTCTGCCTGCTGAAATCTTACACAGCCTTCAAAGGCTAGCTCAGATCCACTTCCTGGACAAGGCCTCTAGCCAGGAGCAATCTTCTCCCTAGCCACCTCTGGACCTCCACAGTGGCCTCTAACATGGTATCCATTCCTACTCTGCACTACAGTTGTTGGTGCAACTGTTTTCCCAGCTTCAAGAATGCCGGGTGGATTGAGAATAGGCAGTATTCGCTCTCCCTTCCTCTGGTAATTTTCTCTACATGGAAGTCTACTTGATCAGACATTTTAATGTATAGCACTCACTTGTTTTCACTAATGGTGTCATGGTATCTGTTTTTTTTTTCCCCCATCCTTTACTTTTAACTTATCCATGTTACTTTGAAGTGAGTTTCATATAGACACTTTTTTATCCACTCTGGCAATCTCAATTAATTTATGTATTTAGATAATTTACATTTAAAATAAGTTCATTAATAATGTTTTAGGGCAAAATTTGCCCTCCTCCTTTTTTGGTTTGTTCTGTTCTTTCTTTTGGATTATTTAAACATGTTTTAGGATTCTATCTTATCAATCGATTTTTTTTTTGTTTGTTTTTTTGAGACAGGGTCTTTCTTTGCAGTTCTAGCTGGTCCTGCCACTGAACTCACTATGTAGCCCCCGGCTGGCCTCAAACTCTCAGTGGTCCTCCTGCTTCAGCTTCCTGAGTTGTGGGATTACAGGTGTGTGTCACCACGCCCTGCTTATCTGCTGATTTTTGAATACAACATTTTGAACTATTTTCTTGGTAGTTCTAGGCTTACAATATCCGCGTGTAACTTATCCCAGTCTGCTGACATTCAGGTTACTTTACTACCTTTATTTTTTAAATAGCAATTCTTATTAGACTTTAAGTGCCACATCGGGTTTTACTTCAGTCATTAAATATGATTTGTGAAACACATAAAGAAGTAGCATATTCTATTTATATCCTCTTCTTACCTATTACTAGGGTTTACTCAGCTTCTTGAATCTGTACATTTATGTCTTTTGCCAAACTTGGGGAGTTTTCAGGCACAATTTATGCAAATACTTTGCAGGCTCATTCACTCTCTCCTCTTCTAGTGGGACTCTGATAACAAAGCTGTTTGCTTTCTGGCTAATAAGACCTCCAAGTCCTTGAGCCTGTTGCCTTGTTGAGTGGGTTTGTAACATGAGCCCACTCTGGGCCTGGCTGAGGCCAGGACAACAGGGTGACAACCAGCCAGCCTCCCCTCTCCTTTGTCTGCATCTGTGGTCCTGGGTGAGGCTGGAGGTTCGGCTTCCCCACTGAGCCCTGTGGACCCTCACCAATGAGGGAACTGGAGCACCCCTCACTGCTTCCAGGTGAGAGCGTAGATCCCTGCCTTACCCTGCTGGGCCACTTGGGACATCACTCGGTGCAGGAAGGAGGAGGGAAATCAGCTTCCCCTCAATGCTGCTGAAACTTCAGTGGATGGCATATGTGGTTTTCTCTTGGAATTTGCCTGGAGGAGGATGGGCACTGCTGCAAGGGTCTTCTGTACATGTCCATCCCTCTTCTGGGTCTGTTAGCCAGGAACAGGCCCATCTTGAGTTCTTTTCCTCTGTGCCTCTTAGCTGTTTCAGCTTGGCTTCTACAGTGGCAGGCAGGAGGCAGAGGAAACCAAGGTACTCACAGCCTGTCCTTGTGCAAATTCTGAAGTCACTGGGACACCTGTCTTCTTTCCACTTTGTGTTTCATGCTTGTTGCATTGTGTCCAAAGTCTTTTTTTTTTTTTTTTTTTTAAAGAAATGGAGCTGCCCTCTCTTGGTGGAATCAGGAGTCTCCATCACTAGTCTTTGGTTCTGGGTACAGGGCTCTTCCTTCAGATCACAGGTGAGCCTGAATTTGAATATAGGAATTGCTTGATGTCTTTACTTTCAACTATCCTCTGCAACTGATCGTTTGAATTTCCTAGTTGTTTTTGCTTTGGCATGCTGTAAATAATACCAGGAAGACTATGTGGTTTGTTTGTTTCTCTCTTTCCTCTTTCTTTCTCCCTTCCTTCCCTCCTTTTCTTTCTTCCTTCCTTTCTTTCCTTCTCTCTCTCCTCTCTCTTTCTCTCTCTTCCTCACCCTCCCACTCTGGCTCCTTTTTATTTTGTAATCTTAAAGGGAGAGTCTCTAACTTCCACAGTGGGCTCTCCTTAAAGCTCATGTGTTTTGGAAACTGTGTAATAAGTTGGTTTTTTAAATAAATAAATAAATAAATAAATATGTAATGGAGTACTATTCAGCCATAAAGAAGGATAAACTTGAGACATTCCTAGGTAAATGAATGTAACTTGAGACCATACTCTTAAGTGAGTAAATTGAACACGTGTAAATATTGGATTGTTTTTCTGGAGCAAGAAACCAAAAGTGTAAATAAGAACCAAAATGTATAATAAATATTGTGAGATAGGAAGACAATACTCAGATGGGAAGGGAAACTTGGGAGGGACAAGTGGTAAAGGAATGAAAGAAAAAGAAAAAAAATGAGAAAAGAAGAAAAAAAATGGAAACAAAGCTTTTGTAAATAAGGAGGGGAAGAAGGGATGAAGCAAGGGGAAGGAAAGGGAATGGTAAAGAAAGATATGTAAGATATATCATGTACAGGTACAAATTCCCTATGTTGAATGTGATCATTATGTATATCCAAACTGTACCAATAAACTTGATTAAAAAAATAATGCCTGTGATGATAGTATGTGCCTCAGCCTGGTGGAAGCTCAGTCAAAGATTTGTCTCACAGAGATTTCACTCCCTGATCTATATGTGATGCATTACACTGCAAGAGCATTTTTAGATACTGAATTTCACATCCAGTTAAATGGAAGCTGATGGTTTTTTGCTACATGGATGAGAAATCACAACACCATACATATATGGTAAATGTATTCATATTCATTTAATTACTACAACACGACCTGCTTTATATGTAGATGTACTGCTGGTTTTAGGACTATCTTGAAGAATCAGATTATGATACTGTGTAGTCTTTTGTTGACACTGAAACAAAAGAATCAAGTTCAACAAAATATTCAAGGCTCTGTGTTGGGTGTTGATGAGGGGAGGGGTAGAGAAAGCTTCCTAACTTAGTAGGATTCAAGTTACGGTTTTTTGACTTTATAAGGTGCAAAAGTCAGACATATCCAGTAGAAACCTATTTCAAATTTGGAATGTGGGTTCCTGGGCTAGTGAAATGCACTAAGATACCTGTGCTTGTGGGCAGCAGCGAGCTGTAGATTCCAGCTGCACACAGTTGTGAGGGTAAAAACTGCTCTTTTGCAGCTGTGGTGTTCCTAAGACATGGCGCTTGTTAGGTTAAGTGTATATTAAATGCATTTCCCACATACAATATTTTCAACTTGTGATGAGTTTATCAGGAGGTAATCCCACTGTAATCTAAGAGGCATCTGGAAAGACAAAGAGGGACATTACATATTGACAAAGGGTCATCTACCAGGTGGAAATAATAATCCTAAATGTTTATGTACCACACAACTGATCTGAAAATACATGAAGCAAAAATTGACAGAACTAAAGGAGAAACAGACAAATCCATAATTACAGGTGGGGACTTCAATACTCCATCCTCAGCAAGTGCCCATATTACTAAACAGAAACTCAGCAAGGATACAGAACTCAATACTGTGAACCAAGAACATCCACTGGCAAGGCAGAATACTTCAGCAAGCAACAGAATATACAGTTTTTTGAAGTGTCTATGGAATACTTACCAATATAGGACCACAAAACATACACCAAATAGATCATAAAATAGACCATAAAACAAACCTATGCAAATTTAAAAGAACTAAACTCAAACAAAGTATGTTCTCTCACCATAGTGGAGTAAAACTAGAATTCAATAACACACACAAGAAAATTACTAAGCATTTGCAAACTACAATATCCTTATAAGTAATTCATGAGTAAAAGAAGACATTTCAAAAGAAATAAAATGAACATGAAACCGAATACAAATGAAAGTATGACATCAAAATATGTGGACACAGCTAAAGCAGTGCAGACAGGGAAATTAATAGTTCTTGAAATGTTTATATTAGAAAAGAGGCAAAATCTTAGTAGTCTGGGTCTCTACCTAAGCAACTAAGAAAAAAAGGAACAAAATAAATCCAAAGTAAAAGGGATAAAAATAGTAAAGAAGAGAAATAAATACAGGAAAACCATAGATGGGAACAAATACAATCCATATGATTAAGAAAAAAAAAATCACTAAAACTTGTAAACCTCTAGGAAGACTGACAAAAAAACTGAGAAGACACAAATCACCAATGCCAGGAAATAACAAGACATCAAAACTCTCCCTACTCTTACTCAGCATAACACTGGAAGTTCCAACCACTGCAGTGAGGCAAGAAAAAGAAAGAGGAGACATAGCTATTGGGAAAGAGAAAACAGAATTGTCCCTACTTGCAGATAACATACTAGTCTATGTAGAAAATCGCAAGGAATCCACAGGAAAGCTCTTACAACCATTGTGTGCAGAAAGGTCACAGGAAGTAAAAGCGGAGGCAAAACTCAATCACATTGTTTCACTAAAAGTGGGCACATGGAAACTGAAAGTAAAGGCACAATACCCTTTACAACTATTTTAAAGAAAAGTAAATAATTAGGTATAAACATAAAAGATACTGGAAAGTGGAAAAGGCAGATAAATCAAAGATTTAAATAAATGAAGATACAGTATGTTCATCAACTGGCTGACTCAACATAATAAAGATGTTAATTTTCTCCAGCTTGATCTAGTGATCCAATTCAATTGCTACCAACATCCCAACAAGTTTTTTTTTTTTTTAAATACATATAGGCATCAACAAACTAATTTCTAAAATTTATGTGGAAAAAAGGCAAATGCCTTGGAATAACTAAAGCAATCTTGAAAAAAAGATAGTAGGAGAAATCACCCTATCTGATACTAATGCTCATTTATATAGCTACAGTAATCAACACTGTAATAGTATTGGCACAAGGAAAGATGTATGAATCAAGGGAACTAAAGAGAATTCAGAAACAAACCACATATGCCCAACTGACTGACAAATATACAAAAAGCAATCCAATGGTTGGATGGGTTTTTCAACAAATAGTACTGGAACCACTGAACAGTCACAGACAAACACAAAGCAAAAAACTCAAATGTGATCTAAACCTCAAACCTCATACAAAAATTAACTCAAGATATATCATGTACTTGAATGTAAAACTATAAAACTTTTAGAAAAAAAGAAAATCTTTGGAATCTAAGGCTAAGCAGAATCCTCAGATTTAATACCAAAAGCAAACATCCATAGCAGGAAAAATTAAAACTAGACCTCAGTGAAATTAAAAACTTTTGCTGTAAAAGACACTGTTAAGAGGATGAAATGAGAAATTACAGACTAAAAGAAAATCTGTGTAAACCAAAAAGACAGAGGACTAGTATCTAGAATACATAAACAATTTCCAAAACTCAACAATAAAAAATAAGCAACCTTAATAGATTATAAAGAAATATAAAGAAGCATTTTACTGGAGAGAGTAAATAGATGGCAAATAGGCACATGAAAATATGTTCAACATCATTAGGCACGAGGGAAATGCAAATTAGAAGCACATGAAGATTATCATTACCCACCTATCGGAATGGTTAAATAAAACACAAAACAAAACAAAACAAAAAACAGCAACACCACCAAACGCTGGCAAGGATGCAGAGAAACTAGATCTCTTCCACAATGCTGGTGGCAATGTAAATTGGCACACCTCTTGGGAAACAGTCTATCAATTTCTTATCAAACTAAACATGCAGCTACCAGGAGCCAGTAATTGTAATCTTGAACATTTATCCCAGATGCACAAAAACTTATGTCCACACGAAAGCATGTATGTGAATGTTTAAAGATTTTTTTCTTCATAATGAGTAGAAATTGGAGACAACTCAAACAACCTTCAACAGGTGAATGGTTAAATGGTGTACTACACAGCAATAAAAAGGCAAAACTAATGATATTTGTAGCCTGTAGGATGTGACTCTTCAGGGGATTATGCAAGTGGTAAAAGCCAATTCTAAAAGAGATCGCACTGTGTATGATTCTATTTATATGATATTCTTGAAATGATTAAACTATAGAATTAGAGAACAGATTAGTCACTACTAGGTTCAGGAGGGGTGGAAGGAATGACTATGAAAGGGTGACATGAAGGACACTTTTGGTGATGGAACTGTTCTGTATCTTGACTATATCAGTGTCGGTATCTCGGTTATAAGCTGTACTACAGTTTTCCAAGATATTAACATCATGTACAAGTGGGTAGAGCATACAAGGGATCTCTGTGTTCTTCTTACAGTTGCACAGGACTCTACAATTATCTCAAAATTAAAAATTTAATTAAAAAAAGATAAAACACTAGGCGTGGTTCTTAGCTCTGCCACCTAATAATTAGGCAGCTGACCTAGAGTAGGTTTTACATTCTTTATCCTCAATTTCCTCATTTACTCAATAAATGGGGCAATACCACTTGGAGCCTCATGAAAATGAAATGCCACATATGAAAGGCTCTGACCCAATATACATAGTACATAGTACTTTAAAAGAAATGTGTTAACACTAAAGCCCTAAGTAAATGTTATTCTAAACAGTATCATTCAAATGTCCACAACTAAAGCCACTAGAAGCAACTTATTTAAAAAGTGTCTCTTCAAAGTAATCTGCCAAAATAAAAACACAGGTAGAAAAAAGGGAAGAAAATTGGTTTTAATAGGAAAGATGAATTTCTAAATACTATTAAAGTGCTCACAACAGAGAAATGAGTTTAATGAGAAACTACACTTAGTAAAATTTGGGGAGGAAAATGTAACACTAGTTAACACGTCTTGTTTCTGTTGATAAGGAAGCCAAGAAAAGTTAATGTTTATACACATCAGGAAAAAAGTTAGGATTGCACTTTTTTTTAAATGTATTTAATATACCAATTTAGATTTGCAATTTGTTTCTACACATTTTCTCTGCCTCCCAAGTTGAAAGAAACCCGAATTTAAACTGGGAGATAGTCAGCCAGCCAAATCTATTTAGTTTTGAGGTTCAGGACAGCAGCAAAAATAAAATCAGGCTCTTTGACAGAGAAGTTAGACAGCACATCCTGAGAGGCAATACTGCACACTTCATCCTGGAAGATGAGGGGAAATCTGAAACACACATTCGATCTCTAGTGAGCTGCAATGGGCGCCTCCTCTTTAAAGTGGATGAAGTATTTGCCAGAAACCTCTCTCACTGTGAGGCTACTCAAAGAGGTGAAAAGAAAGGGGTGTCTTACCATTTGAATTATTTTCTTCCCATCACAATCCCAAAAGAGCTATATTTTTATTAAAATGAAGTACTTTAGAAACAAAAATGTAAAGTGACGATACTGGCCTGGAAGTCTGGAGCCCAGGATCTCAATACTGAGGCCCGAGCCCAGAGATTCCCTGGGGCTGAAGTGAAAGAAAATGTCCCAGATGGGTTTCTAGCGCCCTTCTGCTAAATTTGAAATCCCTCAGGCACCATATAAACTAGTCTCCAGGCAGGTTTTATGGTATGACAAACTTCTCTCCACCCCTGCTTCAAAACGACCTGCCTGTAAGTTGGCTTCCCCAAAATAGGCTTGTGTAAAAGTGAGGAGCGGGCAAGAAAAGGGTAGAGATAAGAAACTCAAAGAGGAAATGACCCAACCTAGGTGCAGGACAGACTCTCCTTTTCCTGTGTCAGTTTTTTTCAGATTTCCTTTGGGGCCTTTTCCACAACTTTTAGAGGAGAGAGTGAGGACCCCCAACTCTGTCAAGTGGAGTATTTCTTTCAGGAATACTGCAAAGACTATAAAAGGAACAAGAAACAGAACCTGGAGATTCATCACAATGTGAGGATATTATCTGTATCCTGTTCAAACACATAAAACAACTGTGCAACAATGGAGCAAATCTGGACACTGACTACTCGGTGACATTATGGAGTGTGATCATGTTTTTAAAGCAAGGACTTGTCTTTTAACAACACACTAAAATATTTTCTAAAGCAACTATACAACATCTGGAATTTGCTCCAAGATTGGGGGGCATAGGTGAAGGAGACAGGCACGGAATTAATCACTGGTGAAGTTGGCAGATGGGTACCTTACAGTTCCTCCCACTCATCTTTTTTACTTTGGTATATGCTTGGAATTTGCCCACTAAAACGTAAAAAATTAAAACTGGTGCTGGTTCCCCCTAGCATACTGAGCTCTTAAGGGCCTGCTGGTGGGCAGGGGAAGTTCAGCGTCCTCACCCTGGGAAGCTGCAGAGGAAACGGGGATGCCAGCCGGGGTGGGGGGGTTCTCTCGCACCAAGACGCCCTCCCTCGGTCCCCAAGCCCTCAGAAGTTGGCCAGCTTCCAGTAGCTATGTCCCCAGGCATCCGGGAAAGGGCAAAGCCATCAGGCCCTTGGAGGACTACACAGAGTGTGCAGGGGCGGAGGAGTCCAGGTGATCCTAAGGTTACCACCCCAGACACCGTGTTGGGGCTACCTGGCCGCCGCCAGGCAGGGGACAACGGGGAGAACGAGGCCGGCGCCTCAGCGGCTGCGGGGACAAAGCGGGCAGGGGCCGGCTACCTGCACCCCACCTGGGCACAGGTGTGCGGCGGGTGGGCGGGGCCCCGTATCACCTTGAGGATGTTGTCGAAGATGGTGTCGCGGAACTCGAGCAGTGCCTTCTGGTCGAACTCGCGGCCGTGGATGATGCGCATCTGCTTGAGGAAGGTGGACTTGCCACTCTCGCCCGCGCCCAACAGCAGGATCTTGACGAGGCGCCGCACCGCGCGCCGCTCGCGGGCCAGCAGCGCGTCGATGTCGCGGCTGCGACGCCGGGCCTCGCGCTCCGCGTCGCCCGCCCTGCGCTCGCGGGCCCCGGCCTCGGCCGGCAGCAGGCAGCGGCTGAGGGTCCGCACCACCCCGGACATGGCCCCTCAGGCCGCAGCCGCGCCCCGCCGGGGCCCGCGCGCCATGGACGCTCGGCCTGCCGCTCCCTCAGGCCGTGTCCGCCGCCGCCCGAGGCCCGCACTCGCCGGGCTGCTGCTTCGCCGGCGGAGGGGCGGGGAGTGGCGCCGCTCGAGGCTTCGCGGATTGGGCTGCTGTCCGTCCATCAAACCAAAAGAGCTCTTCGATTGGCTTAGTCTGTGGGCGAGGGGCGGGCTCTCCTAGCGCCCTCGGGGCGGAGTCGGCGTCGAAAGAGGCGGGATTTTTTGGGTGGCGGCGCTTGTCATTGGATGTCCCGGCGAGCTTCTTTCTTTTAGAATGAAAGGGAGGCGGGGTCGGCAAGGAGGCAGAGCGGTCGCCTGCCACCGGCAATTATAATTGCTCTGAGGACATGTCAATCGTGGTGGACGGGCTTGGAATTGGGGGTTTCACGGGACGGGGAGTGGCTAGAAGTGCCAGGTGTACAGAAAGTCTGTCTTTAAGTTCCCAGGTTGGGTTATCCAGTAAAACGAGCAGTCTTCCTGACCCGAAGTGGGACGTGACCCGCAAGTTGGGAAATACCAATAAGATATCCAACTACTCTTGCTGTGAATAAGAAGAAAGTTGTTTCTAAATCATTTTCTTTCCAGAAACAGTGGGAGTGACGGGCCATACATTTCAAACAAATGTACATTTTAGAGATGCGTGGCCTCCAGTGGTTTTCCTAAAAGCTAGTTAACTATCAAAATCACTCGAAGCTCCCCGAAAAAATCTTATATAAAATAGTGATTGAAAGATTGGGGTCTAGAATTGCTGGACTTCAGTTAAATTCTCCGCCCAAGTTAGTAGTTGTATTGTTTGCATAATTTAAGCACTCCCCTCCCCTAATGCTTGTGGAGATGTAAACTGAGAACGTAAACTTGTAAAACACTTAGAACAGTGCCTCACTGAAAATAATTTTTTTCTTTTTTTTTGGTCTTTTTGAGATAGGGTTTTGCTATGAGTTCAGGCTGGCCTTAAACTCACTTTGTAGCCCAGGCTGGCCTTGAACTCACTGCAATCCTCCTGCCTCAGCCTCCTGAGTGCTGAGATTACAGGCATGTCCCACCACGCCCGGCTGAAAATAAATTTTTTTTTTTGAAAATAAATTCTTGATAAATGTCAGCTGGTTTTATAAGGTTCTTGACCATCCTAGATCTATTGAATAAACAAAACAAAACAAAAAAAACTCCTGAAAGGAGCACAGGTTTCCCTTAAGATCCTCAGGTAATGGTTAGAATTGGGAACCAAGCTCTTAGAGATTATTTGACCCCCGAGCCACCTTCTCCCAAGTATGAGTGAATATGATGAAGATAGCAGAAAAACCACTGACCAAGGTCACACAAGGGTGGGCTGGAATTCTACTCTTTAACTAACTATATCCTTCTGGTTAGAGAGGGTTATGGTCAAAAGAAAAAAAAATTAGTGGAAGCGATTCTATTAAATTTTATAAATAAACTTTACGTAAGAAAACAACAGGAAGTGGAGATTTCTGGAGAGGAATCTGAAGATACAAAAGATTCAGACTTCACATTAAGAAGTTTATTCTTTAGGGAGTTAGACTGTGCAAATCACTAAGTAAAGTGGAGACTAAAGGAGTCCTTACTTCTATCAGAGAACCATGATAGTCAAGGATTTTTTTCCTTTTCAGTACTGGGAATGGAGCCTAGGACTTCCACAGCAAGTTACATCGTCAGGCCTTTTTATTTTTTAGTTTGAGACAGTGTCTCACTAAATTGATCAGGCTGGGCTTGAACTTGCAGTCCTCTTTACCTCAGCCTCTCAGAATGCTGAGATCAGAGGTGTGTACCACCATGCCCAGCTAGTATTCAAGGATTTAAATCAGACATCTAAACTCCCCAAGAATTTTGACTTGTTGCTTTTGTTATTTGCTACAATTATGGCATGAATTTGCAGCACTTCTACTCTGTTGCATCTGATTTATTGTATTCAATATAGCCATGAGAATTATCGGGTTGTCAGCTATGTCATTGGTTTTTTTGTATTGCTGAGTCATACTGTCCATTGTATGAATATATTTACCTTTTCTGTTGCTGATGAACATTTGAGGTGTTCCATAAGTTTAAAATTGTTTTCTTTTCATGTTCCCTTCCCCTATGCTCCATTCCAGCTGTATTTTTTTCCTACCTTCCTTCTCCCTCCTTCCATCTTTTTTCCTATTGTCTCACTTTTATTTCATTCATCAGAGAAACCATTTGGTGTTTCAGTTTGTGTGCCTGATTTATTTCACTTAATATTATGGTTTGAAGGTAAATCCATTTTCCCACTGACGACTCAAGTATATTCTTCTTTATGGCAGAGTAGTGCTCCATTGCATATAAATATTGCATTTTCTTTATCCTTTCACCTGTTGATGGACATACAGACCACTTTCAAGGTATAGCTATTGTGAATTGTGCTGTTATAAACATGGCTATGCATGCATTACTGTAATATGATGCCCTTAACTCTTGGAAAGATACCTAGGAGGGGAATAGCTAGGTCAAATGGAATTTCTTGTTTTAATGTTTTGAGGCATCTCCATACTATTTTCCATAGTAGTTATATATTCCTACCAACAACGAAGAGTCTTCCCCTGCATTCCTTGAAGCCTTGTCAGCATTTATTGTTATCTGATTTCTTGATGATTGCCATTTTTTCTGCAGTAAGATAAAATCTCAGTGTTGTTTTCAATTGCATTTCTCTAATGGCCAGAAATGTTGAACATTTTTTCATGTATACATTGGCCCTTGGCCCTTTGTATTTCTTCTTCTAAGATGTGTCTGTTCATTTCAGTTGCCTATTTGGGGAGTCTTTCATTGGGGTGGGAGTCTGTTTTCTAAGTTCTTTATGTAGTCTAGATGTTAGTCCTTTATCAGAGGAGTAGCTGGCTATATTTTTCCCCCGTTCTGTATGTTGTCTCTTCACTCTGTTGGTTGTTTCCTTTGGTGGGCAGAAGTTTTTTAATTTGATATGATCACATTTGTTGCTTCTTTGTGTTATCTCTTGTCTAATTGGGGTTCTGCCTATGTCTTCAAGAGTTTTACCCATTTTATCTTCTAGCAGATTAAGTGTTTCTCTTTCATTACTTAGATCTTTGATACATTTTGATTTTAGTGTGGTGCATGGTGAGAGATATGTGTCCAGATTCAATCTTCTGCATGTGGATAGCCAGCTTTCCCAGTACATTTGTTAAAGAGTGTATGTTTTTGACCCAATAGTCAAAAATCAAGTAACTAAATGTGCTTAGAGTTGTTTGTACATCCTCTATTCTGTTCTGTTAATCCAATTGTCTGTTTTTTATTTGTTCATTGCCCCACCATTCTGTTTTTGTCACTGTAGCTTCATAGTATAACTTAAAGTGATTCCTCCTGCCTTTCCTTTGTTGTCCAGGATTGCTTTTGCTATTCTAGGTCTTTTCTGGTTCCATATGAATTTTAGGATTGTTTTATCTAGTTCTATGGGGAATGCAATTGGTGTTTTGATTGGAATCACATTAAATCTATGTATCAGTTTTTTAATTTGACCATTTTGACTACAGTGGTTGTGCCTATCTTGTAACAGGGGACATCTTTCCATTTTCTGAAGTCCTCTTTGATCTCAGTTTTCAGAGTATTGTAGTTTTGTTATAGAGGTATTTCCTCCTTGGTTAGGTTGATTCCTAGACATTTAATTTTCCTTGCTGCTGTTATAAGAGGTACTGTTTCCCTAATTTCTTGCTTGGTGAGTTTATTATTCATGTGCAGGAACACTGTTGATATTTATGTGTTGACTTTGTATCCTGCTATGCTACTGCATCTGGTTGTAATTCTAGGAGTCTTTTGGTGGAATTTTTTGGATCTTCTATTTAACAGATCATGTCATCTGCAAATAATGATAATTTGAATTCTTCTTTCCTATCTGTATTTTTAAAAATTTCTTTCTCTTGCCTGATTGCTCTGGCCAATATTTCCAGAACTATATTGAACAGTAGTGGTGATATTGGACATCTTTGTCTTATTTTTGATTTTAGAAGGAAAGTTTTTAATTTCTTCCCATTTAATATGATGCTAACCATTGGTTTGTCATAATCTGCCTGTGGGTTTGTGAGGGGCACTCCCTATTCTGGAGGTCCCTCTGTTTACCCTAGGCTATGGCAGTGTTCACCCTGAGATGTGTCCTTGTTCATGTTGGTGGACAGAGAACACAGTTGGATCTCAAATCTGACTGGATTTTGGTAGCAGAGTGCCGGCAGGCATTTTTAAACCCAGCTGCTTTTGAGTATGACTCAAGCTGGGCTTGGCTTCTCACTGTAGGGTATGGGGCCTATGTCCTACCTAGCCTGAGTTTAAACCTCTCAGGGATCTCTTTCTACTTTACTCTCTGACCGTGGCTGTCTCTCATCCAGTCACTGTGGGAAAGTAACACTAGAAGCCCCTAAGTGTTTGTTAGTTGTTCTGAGCCCCAGATTTAAATAATCAATCCCTTCCCGAAATGCCACCTGACCAAGCAGTCTCTGGCAATATGGTGGGCACCCACGCCTGAATCCCTCTCTGACCATTGCTCGCTATATAGAAGGAGTAGCGTACCCCTTTCCCTATTTCTGTAGTTCACAAAGGCTGTAACCTCTGCTGTGGTTTCTCCCTAGGTCTCACCGCCCTGGATGCTTACCTTGCTTCTAAGGAATCCACCCCCACAACCAGTTGAGAGAGCTGGGGAGAAAGCTGTAAAAATGTTTTCTTCTTTTCTCTGTGTTGTGGACCATCTTACGAACTTCTCCATAGCTTCTAGTTTTTCCTGTTGGTTCCTTCCTGATTCCTGGTGAACTGTTTCATTCTCTCTCTCTTTTTTTTTTCTTCAACCAGTTGTTATTTTCCAGAAAGTGTCTGGATTCTAGAATTTTGCTACCAAACACCATTCTGCTATTTTCTTTTTCTCCAAATTAGGAGCATTCTGAGTCAATGTATTATCCAGTATTTTACAATTTTTGACAAATGATTAAAAAGAAAGTCTGTTTCTTTATAAAAAGGCTTCTCACAAAAATCCATTATGACAGAAGTGAAGAAAAAGTGGAAAGGTGCAAGAAGGCAATGCTCCTAAGATGGAAAACAGGGAAATTTGAATAAAGAGAAAATTGTAGAATTTAGAGCAGAGCTTGTCCCTTAGTTAAAAAAAAAAAATTAAGAAATAATTCACTAACAGTTTCAGTAAGTGCTCAAGACAACATTTACAAATAGCTTTATATCTTTATAAATAGCCTGATGCCTGTGTTTATATAATCATTAAATATTTTAAAGGGTCACTTACGTTTTTTAGTGACACATTATGGCATTTTATGGGAGAAATTATATGGTGTCAGCAGTATCTAATTCAGGAATTTGATGAGATCTCTAGACATATCTGTCCCATTTGTCAAGGGGCTAAAAGTGCTTGAAATAAACAAGCTTATCTGTGTACTCAATAATAATCTCTTACATTTATATGGCATGTTATAATTTTTAAAGTACTTCCCCATACATTATCCTATCTGTCCTCTTGCTTTGCTGGGAGGGAGGGAGGCTGTAGTGACTGAAACAGGAGAATCTGAGTCCCAGGTAGCTAATACTGCTCACTGGGGGAAGCGCGGGTAGTAAACTGCAGAACCCGGATATGAAGGCTGACCTTGTGCATTCTTCAAGAGTCGTGTGGGTTGGGGGAAAGGGTGAAAGCTTGAAAACTTGGCTCCATCCACTAGTGCTGTGTGACTTTGAATGAGTCACTTAACATTTCTGAGACTTAGTTTCCTTATCTGTAAAATCGGGATAAAAAATAGGACCTTGGTAAGTATTAATAAGCTAACAAATACTCCCTAACTCAGGGCCTTGTACTTAGTAGATACTAAGTAATTTGTTTTTGTTTCGGTACCAGGGATCAAACTCATGACCTTGTGCTTGCCAGGCAGGTGCTTGTGCTGCTGAACTAAACCTCTGACCCTGGTACTAAATAATTTGTAACAAGATTATTTTATTTTTTTATCATAGAGTTTTGGGAATCAGGTACTGCAAATTTAGAGTAATGATAATGCATAAAGGTGAAAAATCTATAAGGATGATATGATATAAATTAAAAACCCAGGAGGCTGTGGGTGTAGCTCACTGGTAGAGCTTGTGCAGCATGTGTAAGGCCCTGGTTTAATCACCAGTACCAAAAAAGGAAACAAAACAAAATGAGCCTATCATGGTGGCAGAAGTCTATAGTGCCAGTTACTTGGGAGGCTGAGGCAAGAAGATCCCTTGAGTGTAGGAGTTCAAGACCAGCCTGGACAACATAACAGACCCATCTCTTAAAAAAAAAAAAAAAAAAAGCCTGGTTAAACAAATCAAGGTACATCTATATAATTGCAGTAACACAGTTCCTAAAAGAATAAGCAAAACAGATTTATAAGGAGATGGTCCATAGATGTACTTTCTTACGTTAACATGTGTTGAAAAATTGGTAGGGGAAAAGAGGGGTGCACTAATGCTCCTGCCACCTTGTGTTCCATTCTGTCTCTTAAGGAACAGCCTGGAGGGAGAGTCCTACAGCAGGGCCTGGAACTGATGTGAGAACCAGAGGGTCCTTAGGAAATCTCTAGAGAAGAGAGTAGCCATAGAAGTCACTGTCCAGCTGGGTGAGAGGGAGGGACTCAGTGGCTCGGGGGCCTGGGGTATGGGTTTATACAGAGGATCAGGGTGCCCTGTGGTCACATGCACTCTGCCCCCTCATGAGGGCCTAGTAGGGTTCCCTGGGTTGGGGAGAAGTGACAGAGCTGCACGGGGTAAGAGGAGGCCCTTGCTTTTTCCACTGCTGAGGCCAGGAGGTCCTTTTTGGTTCTCATCAGAGCAGCAACATCTTGTGGATTACCCTGTCTTTCTCTACTACACAGGAGATCATAAACATTTTCCCTGAAAGCCAGAGAGTGAAGAGTAACAAAATTGAGATAGACTTAAGGGGACCCAGGTGCCAGAGAGAAGCTAAATAGTGGTGAACAGATAGAAGGTTCATATCCTTACCCCCATCACCACCACTGCCATAACCATCATTAGCACAACCACCACCATCACTACCACCATCCTCTCACCAGAGGAGTGTTCATGGCAGAAAATGACATTGTACTGACACAGACAGACACCATCATAGGGACAGAAGACAAACTAACTCCTGGGCCCTCAACCTGTTATTCAGTAGACGCATGATTTATGTTTGGTTCTCACATAGTCAGGGACTTTAAAGCTATTTTTGCTAAAACAACAGCAGCAAGAAAGATAGTGACCATTCACTTGGGCCGACAGATATCTAAAAGATAAGTAAACACAGAGCTGGCAGAGGTGGCCCACTCTTGTGATCCTAGCACTCTGGGAGGCCAAGTTAGGAGGATGGCAAATTTGTACCTAGCCTGGGCAACTTAGTGACTTAATAAGACCCTGTCTCAAAATAAAAAGGGTTGAGGATGTAGCTCAGTAGAAAGGCCTAAGTTCAATCCCCAGTATGGGGGTAGGGGCGGAGAACAAAGTATGACTTTCATTTTATGTCTGTCTCCTTTATTGCTTTAAAGCACTGTGTCTTGGATCCTTGCTAGCTCTATATATGGGCATGGTAATCACTTGGGGAGTATCTGTCTAAAGGCTAGAAATACAAAGTTGATTAGTCCTCACTAACTTACAAAACCTACTTCAACCTTATTTTAAAACTCGGGACACAAAGGTAAGAGATGTACAGTCTATTTGAAAACCAATGAGAACCCGAAAGTCTTCAGTCATTGTTGTAAACCTATGGCCACCCTGGATTCCAGCGAGCCTCTGCAAGATTGAGACTGCCCGCAGCAGAAACATTCATCTCATGGAGAAAGGATTAAGCAATAAGGATTCCTCCCAGCCATCTTGCAAAATCAGAACTGAGCTCATGCTCAGCCAGACCCAGCCCACCCCAAGAAACCCATAAAAGCTGGTCTCATTTCTCTGTTGATGGGCCAGCCTGATCCTCTAACTCTGAGCTGGACCGGCCCCAGCTTCTCAAGCTGAAGTCCCTCCCTGATTTTCTCTTACTTTTAACTCTGCCTAATAAATCAGCTTCTGCCTCTCACTGACGCATCCTGAAATGCTTTTCTGGGACAATGTCAAGAACCTGCCCAGGCTGAGTTGAGGTCCTGTCTCCTCTCTAAGGGAATATCCTAGGACCCTGTCTGGTGACAGCACAGCAACAGCAAGTCATTATTAGAAAAATTAATAGAAAAGAGAATGGAAATCATTGAGAACTGTTGAAAATAATAGGAGAAACCTAGATGATAAAGTGAAAGGAAGATCTCAAAACCCAGAGGCAAAGTATGAAAATTTGAAGCTATAAGGACACTAATAACAACAGAGCAAAGATTCAAAATAAAGAGTTAATGATCAGCTAAGTAAACCTTAAGAAAGAAGAAGGCAATGATAGGTTAACAAGAACGTCCAGAGCCCTAAGTGAATTAGGTGTGAGGTCTCCAGTGATGGCATCCCGCCCTGCTCCTTCCAACCCTTGGTCTCTTTCTCATTTGCAATTGCTGTTTCTGGGTTGCAACAATGCTGCTGAGGCAGCAAGTGGAGCTCACAGCATGAAGTTGGCACTGCAGGGTACTGGGACCCCGTGGGTTTTACTGGCTGGTGCCTGTGAATACAATGGTGTAAATTTCAGGAATTTACACAGACTAGGAGCAATGCTTGTGACTCTGCAGCTCCTCGAAGGCCCCTAAAAGCCTGTTTCTCAGAGCAGTCCAGAATCTTCAGCCCATGGAGCCCCCAATCCCACAGAATATCCCTTTGACTCTCAGATCAGTCACGGTGCAGCCCCTTCTTGACAGCTGGATGCCCCCTTGCCTGCTCCAGCACCTACTCTCCATCCTGTCCTTCGGCCAGTTGAAGACCAGCCATGTGGAGAATGACTACATGGACCACCCTGGCCTGCTGTCCCCCACTGGCCCCAAGCAGCCTGGAGTGGAGCTCCAGAGCTGGCCCTGATATCTGCCCATTATGACCAGGATGTCACCCACCACTGGATCTCCTTCAGTGGGCACCCCAGCTCTGTGAGCAGCAGCAACAGCACCTTCTCTGACCAGCAGCTCCTAGGTCACATGAGCACACTGCCTGTGGCCTTGCAGACCTTGCCCAGGGCTATGTGCCTCCAGCCTAAGATAGTTCACTGTAAGCTGCTGTACCTCAAGGGCTCTGAGCTGAACAAGCACATCTCATTTTGCGAGGCCTGTGGGAGAAATGCAAATGCAAGGAATGTTCAGTTCCCTGGACATTGCCCTCTTGCTGAATCTGCAACCAGGAGCGCCTGTACTCAGACCAGACCTTGGTCAACTATAGCACTCACATGTGCCTGGTCTAAGCATCTTCTACCACTGCACCAAGGATGATGAGGGCTCCTTTGCTGATCACCACCACTCCTGCTCCAACTGCTGCACCTGCTGGTCCTTCAAGGGCACCCTCTCTGTGGTGCAGCCCTGCCTGCTTTTTTCCTGCCTATGCTGGCGGCATGAAGCTAGCCCAGTGTGGCTACAGCCACCTGCATGGTCCAGGTTGCCTCTGCAAGCACATGAACAACATCTGCAAGGCAGCCATTGGGTACACCAAAGCCAGCAGACCTGACAAGCCTTTCTGACACTTTGGCTTGAAGTCCCAGCACTGTCCCTAAATATGTGGGTCCTTCTTGCCAGCCTCCTCAGGCTGATCTTGCTCATCTGTCATCTTCTTGCCCCTAATTTGGGAAGAAACAGGCAAAAACTATCACTATTCACCCTCTACTCCCCGAAAGGTGGAAAAAACACTTTTGGGTTACTCAAGGCTTTAAAACTTTCCGTTAAGCAGATGGGTGGTGTGTGTGTGTATGTGTGTGTGCATGCGTGTGTGCGTGCATGTGTGCGTGCGTGCGTGTGTGTGTTCTTCAGAAGACAGACCACAGATATGGGCACATACATACAAGCTGCAACTACTTGATGGCCTTGCCCATCGCTTTTCCTCCCATTGTCTCCTTTCGACTTGGCCATCGTCTTTGGCTCTCATGGGAACTGGCTGGTGCTGGGAGGAATCATTAACTGCAAAGACCCTACTTCTGCCTTCTTCTCCTTCTCCTTCATCCCCATGCCAGTTTGCCCCAGCATTTCAGGGAAGGTGGAGAACGCTTTAGCAATCCTGCCTGTATATACTTGGGACTTGTGGGAACAGAGGACAGTCAAAGAGCCAGAGCCTCCTTGGAGCTGCAGGATGGATTTAGGAGCCACTGCACCATGCATTCCTTTCTCCTGGCCTTGTCACTAACTTCTGGGGGTGTTCCACTCACCCCAAACATCTTCTGATTCTTTCGAGTCCCAGACTCACCTGCCAGCTATGTGTCCTGTATTTTCTCTACTCAGGTCTTTTCCAGAAACATGATGGGTAAAGAAGGCTGGGGAAGCACATGTGAGACCAAATATCATTGTGCCGCTGAGTCTGAGGCTGTGGTCTTTTGATCTAGTTGTGAAGTTTTTATAGAATAATTAAATCAGATGCTAATGATGTCCTAAAAAACAATAATAAAACAACTTGTTTTCTTTTGGGCCGCCCCCAGGAAGGGCTGATTTCAAAATCTAGGGTGAGCAGCCTCAAGGAGCACAATTACTCTGCAACTAAAAAGAGGATTTTTATCAGGGGAGAAGAGGCAGCTCCTCCCATCAGCAGAATGACAATTGCGCTGTGCTGAGTTTGGGTTTCCTCTTCTGATTCTGCTGCTTGCTGTCACAGCCTTTTGTGCATATCTGTGGGATGCGTTCATACCTGTATATAAATAGGTAGTGAAAAGAGCCTGTTTTAGTGTTCAGAAACCCCAAGAGGGAGTCAGAAGCGCTTACAAGATGTCGGGGAAGATTCTCTTGGGGCCACTTGGATTGAGCCCTGCTTTTGTGCACAGTGCACCCCTCTCCCGACAGCACTCAGAGATGTAGCAACTGTTTCTCTCAAGGAGCTAAAGAACTCAGAAAGTTCAACATGTCTGGTGGGTATGCGGTATTCATTTCATGCAAAAGCTGTAATGTGTCTGGTCCTCCCCTACCCCAGATGTTTAGGGTTTTTGCTTGATGCAGTATTTTGTCTCCTCTTACCTCCATGACAGGAAGTATCCTGGGTCAGAAGAAAGGCCTCAGGTGACATTGGAAATGCATTAGACAGAGCCTCTGAGCATTTCCAGCTTGTTCTGTGGGAACAACTGCCTCCAGAAACGAGGTAAGGAGGCAGGTAGCTATCAGCGGTGTGTGCACATAATGCTTCCAAGGCCCCCCTTCTCTGGGAAACTAATAGTAACACCTTATGATTTAGAATAAGTTAATTGCAACCATAGGTATTTATTGATTGGAGGAAGGAAGGGTCCTATTATTTTCTGCTTTGTTTATGCAACATTTGCTGGTTTAAGAAAGGTGAATACAAAGCGCTGCATTTTCATTCCCTATGGCTAATGCATATAGTTACCCTCACTACACTTGTGACAGATGTACAGACGTTCTCGCACAATTTGGAGGGAATGGTAGAAAATGAACACATTTAGCCAAGCACTTACACTAATTGAATGTATCAGAAATGTACTGAAGGGGCTGAGATGTTTTCCTCAGATGAGATCTGCAAAGGTGGCCCCCAAAATGATAGTGCACATATGTACTGTTCCTGTGAGACCACAGGACTCTTCCTGGGGCACTGGCCTCAAATCTTTACCATGGGAGACTTGGTGCAATGACCAGTTGCACTTTGGTGATGTTGGTATACACACCCATCCTATGGAGAATTAATTTGCATAAGCTGTGCATGCATAGATATGCACACACGCACACACACACACACACACACACAGAGCCTCAATCAACAGAGGCCCTGTTTCCTGGCAAATGGCCTTCTGAACCCTGACTTTTGTGTACATAGCTGTAAACAGATTCTTTTATGGGCTTTGGTTTTCTTTTTTCCTCTCCCCACTCTTTTGGCTTGCATTTAACCTGCTATATGGACATCTGCAGAGCGCTCTCATGGAGTTCTCCATGGTCCCCCGTGTGTTCGGCATTAAAGGGAAGCAGCGAAAGGAGTGTCCTTCTCCTCCAGCTCTGTCGTACACCAATCCCTCAGCAGTTTTTCTCTGGCTCCTTGACAGAAAAAGAAAGAAAGTAAACATGACTTGCCTGGAGGTTCACCACCACGTTCCAGGCCAGTCAAGGGCCACTGAGGGACCAAGCACTCAGAAACATGACATCTTTCTGTCACTGCTTCTGGCTGGTTGTTTCCTGTCACTAGTAGCTTGCTTGGCTGAATTAACCCTCAGCTTCAAATGTGCCAACGGTTCTCATTTCTCTTGGATCTGGGTGGAGTTGGGGTCCAGGATGCTTTTCCAAGGGTGCCTTGGCTACCTACTTCCCCTGCCCTGTGTGTGTATTGGAGCAGATCAGCAGAAAGCACCCCAGGAACTTGGTCTAGGGTGGCAAAACCCTCCAGATAAATAACAGGCACAGCGAAGGGTCCCCAGAGCAGCCTCCTGGAAAAGTGAAGATGGACCCCTTCTGCTGGCATGGGCTCGTGTGGCTGTAGAAACTCACATGATGCAGTATTCTTTCAGTGTTTGGGGTCTCCACTGATCCTTATTGTACATAAGTGGGGTGCAGTTAGGCAGTGATTGTCTGAGGTTGCACATATGAGAAGTGTAGGTATGGGCCAGAACCCAGGTGACTGTCACCTTGACGCTTCATGTTCTTCGGAGCTGCCACAGGGAGTGTGTGACGGGGTGCAGGGCTACAGTTCTGCACTGTGTGGTGCACTAGGGCATTCTGCCAGCTTCGCCAGCTTCTGGCTTATGCCTTTGGTAAGCAACTTCATGCCCTTCTGCTTACTGTCTCTGGATGTCAGATCCCGCCTTGCCATTTTAGCTGTGGGTAACTACGTGTCTTATCTTGCTTTCTCCTCTCACTGCCCCATGGTTGGGTTTCCTGTTACAAACAGTAAAACTGTTCTTGGTGCCCTCTCTGCTACATTCCTGTTTCATTGTCCCTCTTCACCGTAGCCCCTTCTCACCTCACCTCAAATGTTACCACAGAAAGTTTCCTTTGTATAGAATCTTTATTTGGAAGCTCTATTTTAATAGTTATTTATTTTAGAAACTGTACTATTGTAAGAGTTCTTCTGTTTGTGAAAAAAAAAAAAAACAAGTTAAGAACTGTACAGACCTAGAAAAACATCTGTAAATACATCCTATTAAATATATGCAGGACTGCAGTTTAAAAGAAAGCAGAAGTTTCTATTTCCATTTTTTTCTTCAATTCATTTTTCCATCCCTTTTCTCTTCCCTCTCTCCACAATCCCTCTATCTTTTCTTTCCCTTCCCATTTGAAAAAGATTTCCCTACTTCCTATTATCTATCCTTTATTTTGCTCTTTATTTCTATTTTGAGTTTCTCATGTAAGATAAACCATGTGATATTTAAGTACGTGTATCTGATCTATGTCACTTAATATTGTGGCCTCAAGGTGCAACCGTTTACCTACAAGTGATACAAGTTTATCTTTCTGTATACAGAGTAGTACTCCATTGTGTATAAGTATCACATTTTCCTTATCCATTCATCTGTTGGTGAGAATATAGGCCATTTCCAAGGTTTAGCTATTATAAATTGTGCTGCTATAAACATGACATTATAATATGATGTCTTTAACTCTTTTGGGAAGTTATCTAGAAGGTGGAATAGATGGATCAAACAGAATTTCTTTTTTTTTTTTTTTTTTTTTTGGTACTGGGAATCGAACTCATGACTTCACGCTTGCCAGGTAGGTGCTGTGCCGCTGAGCTATATTGCTGGCCCAACATTTCTATTTTTAATTTTTGAGGAATCTTTATACAGATTTTCATAGTGGTTGTACTAGTGTACATTTCCACCAACAATATAGGATGGTTTATTTTCCCTTGCAGCATTTGTTATTATCTTATTTCTTGGTGATAGCTATCCTTTCTGGAGTGAGATAGTACCTCAGTGTTGTTTTAATCTGCATTTCTTTAATAGCCAGAGATTTTGAACATTTTTTCATGTATTTATTGTGCATTCATATTTCTTCTGAGAAGTATCTGTTCATTTTGGTTGCCCATTTTTTGATTGGGTCTTTTTTTGGGTAGGGTTTATTTATTTATTTATTTTTGAGTTATTTAGATGTTAGTCTTCTGTCTGAATAATAGCTGGCATTCTTTTTCTATTCTGTGGGTTGTCTTTTCACTCTGTTGGTTATTTCCTTTGGTGGAAAGAAGCTTTTTAATTTGATTCCATTTGTCAATTTCAATTTTATTTCTTGTGCAACTGGGTTCTGTTCAGAAAGTCCTGGCCCATGCCTATATTTTCAAGAGTTGTATCTACTTTATCTTCCAGGTAATTGTTTCTGTTTTAACGTTTAGATCTTTGATCCATTTTGATTGTAGTTTAGTACATGGTGGGACATTTGGGTCTAGACTCAATCTCCTACATATGGCTATCCAAATTTCTCAGCACCATTTATTAAAGAGGCTATCTTTCCTTCAGTGTATATTTTTGGTCCCCTTTTCAAAGATCAAATAACTGAATGTTCCTAGAGTTGTTTCTGTGTCTTCTATTCTGTTCTGTTTTTGTGCTAGTACCGTGCTGTTTTTATCACTGTAGTCTTGCAGTAACTTCAAATTTGGCATTGTGATGCCTTCTGCTTTGCTCTTGTTGCCCAGGATTGCTTTTGCTATTCTGGTTACCTTTGGTTCCACATGAATTTTAAGATTGTTTTCTTTAGAACTGTGAGGAATGCTGTTGGTATTTTGATTAGAATTGCATCAAATCTATCAACTTTGAAATTATAACCATTTTGACTATGGTTGTGCCTGCCCAGAAACAGGGATATTTTTCCATTTTCCAATGTCTTCTTTGATCTCCTTTTTTTTTTTTTTAAGAGTGTTGTAATTTTCTTTGCAGAGTTCTTTCACTTCCTTGGTTATGTTAATTCCTAAGTATTTAATTTTTCTTGATGCTATTGTAAATGGTATTGCTTTCCTAATTTATTTGTGACTTCATTACTGGTATACAGGAATATGGTCTGGTTTGGTCTGTTATGGAAGTACAGGGTCAAGTGGGAAGAGAGACACAGGCAGCCGACAGGGACCCAATAGTGCCCAGAAAAGCCCAGGTTTACCAGCAAATTCATAGAAAAAAGGAATCTTGTTTTAAGTCACTAGGTTTTGCATGGTTTGTTATGCGGCATTACTATGACAATAGTTGACTAATACAAAATCTATTAACTGATTTATTTGCAACTGTAGTTCTAGGGTTAAAGGACTTTTTGCCTCTATTAAAGATGGAAGCACTGGAGCCATTTATTATGTAGCCTACATGGGGAATGGAATGTTGTTTTGAATCAAATACTCTGGTCTTGCCTAAATTCTCCCTGGATTCATAGGTTGCTGGAATAAACAAGATCATGTTGACTTTATGTCTTGATTTCTGTTGCCATGGCAATCAGCACCTGGATAATTACAGGGTCTAAGTTCTTGCAATCAGCTCTCCGATGGCTAGGTGTCCTCAGAGACAGTGCTCAGAAGCCAGGCTTCTTGTTGAGATCAACTGTGCTACAAAAATATCTGCTGTGTCTGCAGATCGTCTGCCCCATGTGTAATGTCACTGTGTTCCTCCCCCTCCAAGAGCTGCCTTGGCCTGGTTCATGCTAAAGCTAAAAATGAAAACATACTCAAAGAGTGGGTGCTGTACCCTTTCTGCTCTCTCAAAGGCCCATGTGCTCAGTTTCCTCATCCGCAAAATGCAGAAACCTGGAATCCCTTTTAAATTTCGGATCTGTGCTAGGGTTCTTCAAGGAGCACAGGGCTGAGCCGGTGTGGAGACCAGGTGGGGGCAGAGCACCTCAGTGGCACAGTCCTCCTTGCTCTGGGCTCTGCTCTCACCTTTGGTTGCTAAGGAAGGAAGCAGTAAGAGGAGAATATCAACTTGCAAACAGATGTCAAGGGACTGGGCCTACTGCAGTGCTCATGGTCAGTGTCTGTCTGTTTTGTGCTGCTATAACAAAATGCCTAAATCTGGGTAATGTCTAAATATGCACAGAAATTTATTTCCTCAGAGTTCTAGAGGCTCAGTTAAGATGCCAGCACTGGGGAGGGGCCTTCTTGCTTTGTCTTTGTGACATAGAAGGGCAGAAGGTACATAAGGAGAGGGTGCTGAACTTGCCTTTTACAGTGACATTAATCCTAACTGTGAGGGTGGAGCCTTCAGGACTGTATAGGATATGCTATGTACCCCCAAGTCCTCATACTTTTGATGGGGCTGAGTCTGATGCTTGTGATCAGTTTGTTGTCTAGCACCAGGATTAATGACGTGACTGCTACACCCGCCCAGGGGTGGAGCTGAGATACAGTATAAGGGAAGGCGGGTCTTCCTCTTGCTTGCTTCCCGGCTTCC
>RJWM01004982.1:0-96240 GCA_004363535.1 Dasyprocta punctata | reverse complement strand
GAAAAGAAAGCTTATGATCAAAATTCCCTTTGTTGTCCTAGAGCCTTTGAAGGAAATATTTCTGCTCTTATTTGTATCCTGAAAAATGGTTAACCACTGACCCCCTGAAGGGATACCTCCTCTTGGAAACTTTGAGACAGAGCATGGAAGATGGTGGGTCATGACAATGAACCTTAACACTCATTTACATTAGAATCTGTGGTGTGTTTGTCTAGTGTTCTTATTTTGTTTAATAACAGAGTAGAAGAAGGATCATTGGACCTCCATATTGTTGGTGCAAAGTGGGGGATTCAAAACATTTCTTTCCATAGAAGGAAACTCGTTATTAGAAAACCAAGGAAGAACTGGGCATGATGGTACATGTCTTTAATCCCAGCACCTGGGAGGCTGAGGCAGGGGGATTATTGTGAGTTCGAGACCAGCCTGGGCTAAAAAGTGAGTTCAAGGCCAGCCTGAACTGCATAGTGAGACCCTGTCTCAAGAAACAGGGCCAGGGATTTAGCTCAGTGGGCTAAGTGCCTGCCTGGCAGGCGCAAGGTTGTGAGTTCGATCCCCTGTACCAAAAAAATAAAAAATAAAAAAAAAAAGGAAAAGGAAAACCAAGTAAACATCAAAAGGCTGCTCACCTGGCTGGCTATCTCACTTGTGGCATCTTGAAGTTCACAATTTTCTTCAGCAATAATCTCTGCTTGGAGCATGGGAGAATGAATTTTGGCAGGTGTTGTTCTTCCTGGGTCAGGTACTTCAGGGGTTGGTTCCAGGAGAGCAGCAAGTGGGTCACCATATTAATAATATCTTTATGCTATGCAGGTAGATTGAAGCAATAATATTAAAAATAATTGTGATATAGCTGTGTTAGTTACAGTACATGTGGTATGTGCTCATAGAAGCTATTCCTGTGTGTATGTAAAATTTTTTCTGTAGCTGATATAAATTGGAGGAAAACTATAATTTCAGCTATTGTTTTACAATGCAGTAAACAGTGCTATGGTAAAACAAATAAAAGTGGCTATGGAAATAACTACCTTTTTTTCTAATGTGAGTTCTAATGGATACCACCTGATTTATTTTTCAACTTGAAATTCTGCTTGTTTTTTTTTTAAAAATAACATTTTGCTCTTGAGCTAAATTCAGAAGAAAGATGGTAAGAGAAAAACATCAAAGCATACTTAAGTGATTAGGGCTTGATGTGTAGGCTTTGTTGTCATCATAACAGAGGACAGAGTTGCATCTATGAGAAACAATGTAACATTGAACAAGACACCTATGTTGGGAGGACTTTTGGTTAAACATAGAGGAGGCAGGGGAGCAAGTGCAGGGTGAAGAAATTGGCATCAGAGAACCAGAAACAGAAGGAGGAGAGTATTGAAAGTCCAAAGAAGATGCTGCAGATCAGGCAGGGATCAGTAATGTAAATACTGCCAAGCAGGAGTCACAAGTCACTTGTAATAAAACTGAATTCACATTTCTTACATATGTGTATAAATATTCCATTCAGCTTAAACTTCCCCACAGCATGATATATTTTATCCTAGGTACAAGACTTTGGTAAAATTGCATCAACTGCATGGTTAATTTTGGTACAATCTTCACTTAGCATTTGATTTTATGTATAGTTCATCACTTACATAGAGCACTTTTTCTCTGGCTGCTTATTTTTGCTCCCTTTTCCTCTGGATGTGTGACAACTGCTACGGTGATCAGAGAGCCTTGCAGAGGCTGGGGCAGGTGAAAGCCACTGCTCTGCCTTGGCTGTTTTGGTGGAGCTGGGTTAGGGACTCACCTGAATCTGCCTGGCCTCATTACCCCTAGTTGGAGTACGGATAATAACCGTGTGGCAGGTTTTCATGGCTGGCAGGAAGAAAGATGGGCTCTGGGAAAACTGCTTTTTTCTGAAAATGTTGAAAATGTTTCAGTTAGTTGGAATTTGCAAATTGAAAAATTGAATCTGTTGTAAAAATATTAATATAATTGACCAATAGGCAATATTTCGTGAAAAATGACAGATACTTAAATACTGAATCTAAAGATTTATGAAAGTGACTATTTTGCCTGGAGTTTCCTATTAGCTCCATAACCTCACTATTTTTGAATCATTTTCCAACCTCTCCCCCATTCCCTTCTCTGCTATGCTCCTGTTATTCAATATTTTCTACAAGTTACTGTTTGAAATGTAAACCATAAAGTAGTTAAAAACCACAAAGTTTTAAGTACATTAGGTATCATTTTCTCCAGTATTTGAGCCAAAAACCACACTGCATATGCATCTATATCTACCCATTTAATCTCATTTTCCCCTGGGTCCAAACTAATATTCTCTCTTTAAATGTACATTAGAACTCATGTTTTTATCAATTACCTCTTAATCCATAATTATTGCCACTTACATCATAAATTGAAAATACAAAGTCTTTTATTATGAGAAGATAAGTATCAAAATATAGCATAACATTTTAGGAAATTATAAATACTAGATTGAAATTAAACCAAAGAGAAATATATTAATTAATATTAAGCCAAACTTGTAAAAGTTAAAAGGTTTTAGTCGGGTGATTTGGAAGTTAACGATGGCCAGGTGAAAGTGGGGAAGGAAAGAAACAGGAGTGAATTGAAAGAATTGTGGGAAGAGTGTGTATTGCAAACACAGGTCCCTGTTCTCCCTGGGGTCCGTTCTAAACCCTAATCCACTGCCTGACCTAGAAGGGAGAACAGAAATGTTCAGATACTTTGGAAGGAAGAGATAACTTACGTTCTTTCATAAACTAGTCTTTCTGTTCTAAATATCAGCTCCTACACTGGAAATCTTTGAGAAACATTTTCTAGCTACTGGGGTTTCTAAAAGCTATTTACAAGGTGTATTTGTTTTTATATAATGTGATTTTAGTTTAATTAATTGTAATCAGTCCCCCCAGTGCAGGGCAAATCTGTTCTCATTGCTCTTACATCCTCAGTGTGCTCAGTGAAGAATGCCATGGACTGACCCTGCGTGCAAGAGCAGGAAACCAGTGCTGTTCCTGAACCCTGCTTAAGAGTGATGCTTTTCAGGTGTCTAAACTGTTAAAAAATGAAGTGTATTAAAGGAAATTTTAAAAAATCTTTAATTCTTTTAGAAAATGAGATTTCATAAAATTTCCTTTTTTTCTTTATTCAACATTAATGGTTGACACATTTATTAACATTTTAATATACATTGTTTGAAATTTGATCATTGAATTCCTCATGTTTACATTGTAGTGTGGCCCCTACTTATGTGACTACTTCTTTTGGGAGGAGACAAAAGTTGGGACACTTACAAAATTCCGAATAAGTAGAAAAGATCTGGTGTACATGACCGTAGACAAGCTGGCTGCCTCATAATACAGATTCTGGAGGTTTGCCTGGCATGTGGCACCCTCAAGGCAAGTGGCTTGGGAGGCCACATGCTGGCACAGGGTCAGCATTGACACGACCAGCAGGAGGAGGGACCCTGCTTAAACAAAACCACAAGCATGTGGCATGATGATCTAGTGGGTAAGGTCATCACAAGCCATCCTGCCCAGAGAAGCCTTGTTTATCTCCTCTGCCTCCATGGCACGACTTGGTGTTGTAAGAACTCAGATAAGGAATAATCAACACTTTCCACTGTGTTCCTGTAGGTGAGTTACAATTTCATATTGTAAGAAGTGGATGACTCCTGCATTTTCATATTTCTCCCAGAAGTGCCTCTGTACCATGTAAATACTTGGAAACAGAATTAAATCTGATTCAAGACTTAAAGCATTCTCTTAAAATAGTTTGCTCTCTGTGTATATCTGCAGGTTATCAGAAGTTTGAATCTCCATGAGTTGGTACAAGCATCTTAAACCATTGAAATAGAACACCACATTAAACTTGTATGCTTCAACATCATGCTTAATATGAATTATCACAAGAATTCCTGGCTGCTGATACTGGGTATGAAGAGAATCCCACCATAAAAAAGGATGACATGGCCTGGATCTCCTAACTCATCATAATAGCATCATGCATTTGCTTTACACTTTGCCAAAATCCTTAGCTACTTTATACATTTGAGTTCTTGATAGCACTGGCATATAGGCAGGGCCTTCATAGTAATCATGAAACATATTGAAATGAAGGATTTAGAGTAGTTAAATGATTTTTCCAGAGTGTTATTGTTAGCATGTGTGGTGGGACGTGGAACACTGATGCTGGGGTCTTTGCATTTCACCTAGTCACTTCCTGCACAGCTCGGGTTCTCAGTCTCCATCTCTGCAGCAGGGACCATGTCTGTGATCAGGGGCACAGTGTTTGCAGAGGTCACTGTCACTCTTGAGAAAAACAGTTCATTTCATAGCAGGATTAAAGGTTCTCTCTGAAGTTAGAGAGTATCCACTTTCTTTGCATATAAAATTCCCATTTTAAAAATCATTGTCACTGATCAAAAGTGACTTTTGTTTCAGTAGATGGAAAAATATGAACCTCTGTCTCATCTGTAATATGCACTCACAATTAAAATGAAACAGCAGTGAGATTTCATATTAAAATAACCCTTTACCTTCTATGACTCCAAAAGAATTTCTGACATAAAAAGGTAATAATAAGAAGATTAATTTCCATATAACATTTGGTAAAACAGTTGAAATATTTCAAATTAAAACTAAGTGAATAATAAAGTATATATATATATATATATATATATAGAGAGAGAGAGAGAGAGAGAGAGAGAGAGAGAGAGAGAGGGAGAGAGAATAAATGGAAAATATCTAAACATACCTGAAATTATTATCATGGAATACAACTGACTAACATTTTAGTTGTAAAGTTAAAATAAAGTGATATGATTTATTTCACACAGTTTACTTTTTTGAAATAACTATGAATCCAAAAACATACATGATGCACTGTGTGCTAATATGGTATTGACAAACGGAGATACTACGCACACATTCAAAATGTGCTTTGCCTATAGACAATCTAAGAATGGAGCCCCAGGAAATGTATAACTGGGTGAGTGGTCTTTGGCTGTGAGTGCATGGTCTGCACATTTGTTACTTGACTGGTGTTTACAGTCTATGATTCCAGAAAATACACACATTTTTGTGTTTATAGCATACAAAATTTATTATTTTTATTAATTTTATTTTATATGAAGTCTCAAAAAATGTAAAGGACATTAACACTAGTGTGATTACTTGACTTGAATGAAAGTACCAAAGCAGTATACCACGTGCATATACCATACTTGCTGCATTATGATTTCAGAATTGAATTATCATTATCTTTATTCAAGTTGGGCAAATCACATAACAGATCAGGGTAGCAGAAAATACTAGTTTCTACTTTCTGGAGTAAAAATTAGACCCATTGGCTTTTGAGTTCCACAGTATCTCCAACTCCACATTATGACTTTTTGTTCTAGATAATTACTGATTGTGATATCTGTCCTGTGAATTGGAGAATGCTTAGCAGCACTCTGTCTTGTAGCCACAAGATGCCAATAGCACCCTCCTTGTGCCTGCATGACATCCACTAGCCCATGCACACATTCTGCAGCTATTGCCAGATGACCCAACTATCCAAACCACGACAACCACTGAATCACTTCATTGTGACTTGTGCAATTTCTTTCCAGAGAAAGAAAATCATACGTCATTTACAACTAGTAACCTGAAACATCATGTTATTAGCTAAAATTTTATATTACCTCACACAAGAGCATTGATGAAACCAACAACTCTCAGAGTTGGAGTGCATACCTTTCTCCTCAGTGTGCATGGTGGTGTTATGGTTTATACATTGTGTCAACTTGAGAAGTCTAGAAGCTTAATTAAGTAACTCAGCAGTTCTACATCCTGGGGTGTAGATCACAAGCAGTACCTGTTCATTGTGTCAATCTGAGAAGGTCAGACGTTTAACTGAGAAACTCAGCAGGGAGCAAGGGTTCTTATTTTGTAAACATCCTCATCCTGTGAAAAGAAAGGCAAGGTGATTTGTGAATGCTACAACCCCCCCTGGCAGGGGGTGTCCTGTGTACAATATAAAGGAGGAGAAGAGGCTTACTCTCCCCCATTTTACTCTGGCTGCTTTTGCTCTGCTGCTGCCTTGAAGTGTTGCCCCTGTGCCATGTCACCCTGCCTTGGAGCCAGATGATTATGGACTGAAACCTCCAAAAGCTGTAAGAGAAATAAACCTTTCCTTCCCTAGTTTTGTGTGTCAGGTGTTTTGTCTCAGCAACCAGAGAAAAGTAACCAAGACAGGTGGTGAACACAACAGGAAGCACACTTCACCGCAGAAACACTGGCCACCTCACCTGCAAGGTCAGACATTGTTTTCCGAGCTTTGACATTTTCACACATGCAGTTAATCAGGCCTTCTCCTTCCTTTTCCCCATTGAAATTACTCCCAAAATTTCGTACAGCAAATATTGTATTATTTCTTATTCATTTTGATGAAGACATACAGGTTGCAAATGAAGAATTTTGATTATGTTGCCCAAAAGGAAATGAGTGAAACTATGAAGGTGAGTTCTAGAGACAAATGTAGATTGGATGATCTCTACATCTCTTGGGATCATTTACTTTAAATTTACTGTTATTTTTCTGAAGTTTCTTAAATAGATAGCATTATATTTCACCTTGGAAATAGTCACTGCATTATCAAGTGCAAACTTTCTCTTCAAGAACAATAGATGAATTTAGTTTTAAAGCATGTACTAGGACTTCCAGGAAAATGGTGGAGTAGTGAGCACCAGAGAAAGAACTTCTCCAAGTTTGGCATCCAGACCCTGGAATATAGCAACATGAGGAAGAGAAGAAGGAGGGAAGTGGGTCTCCTGGACACAGGAAAGATATGAACTGAGACTTGAAGCCAATGAAGAGAAATAATTTAGGAATCCAGCAAAAACAAGAAAACCAAGGGTTGTGATCCTGCTGGATTGGGAGAAACAGCAGAGAAGCAACACAATCCCCACACCCGGTGAACCACTGGAAGCCCTACTAGCCAGGAAGAAACAGAAAGGAAGCAACACGATTCCTACACCCCATGTGCTGGCAGAGGCCCTACTGGCAACAAAGAAACAGTAAGGAAGCAAATCAGTCCCTACACGCCATATGCCAGTAGAAGCCCTACCAGCAGCAGAGAAACAGCAAGGAAGCAGTACAGTCCCAACACCCTGTGCACTGGTGGACGCCCTACCAGAATCAGAGAAAAAGCAAGGAAGCCATGCAACCCCCAACCTTCATACACTGGGGAGGCCCTACCAGTGGGGGAGATGCAGCAAAGAAGCCATGCAGCCTACTTGTGTGTTGGCAGAGGATCTGCTGGCTGGGGAGAAAGAACAAGGAAGCCCTGCATCCTCCCTGTGTGCAGGAGTAGGCCCTGTCAGCCGGGGAGAGGCAGCAAGGAAGCTGTGCAGCCTCCCTGTGTGCCAGCAGAGGTCCCGTCAGCTGGAGGGAAGCAGTAAAAAAGCTGTGCAGCCTCCCTGTGTGCTGGTAGAGGCCCTGTTAGCTGGGGGGAGAACCAATAAGTAAGCCACCTCCACCTCCCACCTCCCACCTCCCCTCCTCAAGCACCAGAATGTGACATAGGCTGAGATGATAATAAATGAAGTAAGGAAGCAACCCTGACATTTAAATTGTTTGATTGACTTTGCAAGCCTGGGTCCAGTAGACTGAGCAACTAATTGTAGGATAAGATTATGTAATATATTAATGATTGTGAATTTCCTACTGTCCTATTACTGTTTACTGTTCTGTTTTAATCCCTTTAAAATAAAAAAATAAAGTGTATACACTAAATTCTATAAGACATAAAGATTAAAAGTAAAATATTATTATCTCTTGTATAAGTTGGTTGGCCTTCTATCTTATTTCTTGCATTTATATATTCTATTTTGTCCTCTTCAAATTAAATATCTGCACAGTAATTTGTTTTATTATATGTACTTTCATCTCTTTCTTACTTTGTCTTTAACATATAGGTAACTGGATATTATTATCTCCTATATATAGATTAGGAAAGAGGCTTACAGAAACTGTCCCAAAGTAAAAGTTAGTCTATGTTCAAGTTCCATGCCACAAAGATCATGGCCTTGAGGGAAATCATGTAAAGAAGGCAAAAAAAATCATATCACACTTACTGATGTTCACATATGCCTAATCATCAACTTTAGGTTTGCTATGAGTACAGAACGTAGCATTTTTAAGGCAAACATACACATATATGAATATATATACTCCTAAGTACCTGGTGGAAAATATGATAAACCAATATTTTAGCCAATTATTTCTGCCATTATTACGGAGACCGGTGACAAACAGGAATTAGATTATAGTAAGTCTGCCTTCTCTGACCCAAGTCACTTGGGAGTGAGGTGAAAAAATCATGTTTTTTATATGAAAAATTTCTATACATCATTTAGAGATTGCTAAATGATATGAGTATAATGAACAAGAATGCAGTTGTTTAGTTTTACTTTTACTGTCTCTGAATAGATCCATGAATGAAATAAATTAAAAATAATCTCTTCCTACGTATTTTCATTTTTACATAGTTATTAGCAATGTATGTGTGCATCAGCAGCAATCTGACTTAAATCATAAGCAAACTCACTTATTTGAAAAATAGTCTTTTAATTACCTAGCTGAAGGAGTGCTAGATTTTGAATGATATCTATTAAGTGTGGTGATTCATTGGCTCTGTAAATCTAAAACCTTGGTCAGGATTCAAAACATAACTTTCATTGTAGACAATGAAAGTATGAATAATTAAGGATGCAAATCAGGATGGAGACAAATTGAAGTTCTCTGGCATTCCCCTCTTCTCTCAAATGATTAGAGTACAAAAACATAACACAACAACTGACATTTGCAACTACACTTAAAATGTAAAGGTGTTTTACCTTTATAGAAAGTCAGGATAAGAATGATACATGAAAACCTGAGTGTGTGCCTTCACTGGGAACATTTGATGGATTGAACTGCAAAGAGGTGAGTTCCTCAATAAAATTTATTGTGTGCTCCCTTGCTCCTTTGCCCTCCATGTGTCCTATAAGTAGAATATGTAACACCTAGATAAGGTAAATGAATATATGCAAGTTTATATATTAGATGGACTTAGAAGTTCAGATCCAGGAGAGTTGACAGTGAGTGTATGCTGGAGATTCAGAAATTCTAGTAACTGCTCTGCACATGAATTTATAATTCACAGAATAAGAGGGATTAAAAAGCAACACCACCCCAGTATCTAAAGCCTGGAACCTACCTGGGAGTTGTTATTACAAGGCTGAGTTGGGAAGCTGAGGAAACTGGGTCTTCTAAACAAAGCTAAAGACATTCTTTCATCTCCTTTTATTCTACCTGGGCTGCAAGCCTATTGGAGGATGCCACCCACAGTCACATTAGGTCCTTCCCAGTAAGGTTGGAGAAATACATACCAATTATATCAGATACATGTGACAGGCAGATCAAGAAGTGGGCTTTGCTAATCTGCTAGACATTGTTAAATGCAATCAAGCAGACTTGCCATGATTAGCAGTCACAGTGCATCCCACTTTGATTTTGCAACCAAGCACATGTCCTGAAACCATATATGACTTCCAAGCACAGATAATAACAAGTTTATAACTGCACCTCACATAATAATTCTATTCTGCACTGAACTTACAGCTCATTGACTCCTTCCCCCTTAGGAGGCAAACTTCCTTTAGGTGATGCATACACTTCTTTTGACATCACCTAACTTATAAAAAGTAGATTTAATAACATTTAACTTCTGATACTAAGTCAGTCATAAACACATTACATAGTGTAGAAATACAACAAAAGGTCCCCATAAGGTTACATATGTTTTCAGGAGGCATCTTAGCTGCTCCTGATTCTCTACATTGAGGGATAATCCATTCTTCCTGAAGAATCTGGACAAGTTCTCATTCTGCCTGGCTCAGGTTCTTGTAGCTTCACATTGACCTTAATAACAGGCCATAGTAATACTAAATGTTAGGAGAAATCCCTGCATTTGAACCATACTCATTCTTGCCTTCACTGAGGGGCACTAGTCCAAGATCTCCTTGATATTCTGCATCAATCACCATCATTACACAGTAACATCCTATGCAGGTTGTTGACCCAGATGAATGAGAGCCCCAGGATGGCCAGGGGCAATGCAATTCAGTGGGATCATTGTTGTTTTTGTATATGGAAGCTTTTCCACTTGTGAAACTGATTTCTATTTTAGCAGAGAATAAAGTTACAAAAACAGCAAATCTATCACTAGTGGGTGATTCAGAATGTTAGTCAGTGGTGACATTCCCATTTTCACACACTGATCCTTGTAACAAGAAAGCCTGCCTATGTGAGAAAAATTCCAGGTGTAGCTACTGATTAAGAGCTTATGAAGCCTTATGTGTAATTTTGTCCAGCCTTGCAAGGTATTACTGCATAAAAATACTGTGACTGCACCTTCAAAAGACCCTTTCATCATTGTATCAATCCAACTTCATCTATATGGTGGAGGATGTGTCAAGACCAGTGAATTGCATGTGCATGAGCTCATTGCCTTCCTCCCTTAACCTTGAAAAGCATTCCTTGGTAAGAAGCAATTTTGTGTAGAAGAATCTTGTTGCAAATAAAGCATTATATAAGCTGATGGATGCTAGCTCTAGAGCAAAGATTATATGCAGGAAAGAAAGATTCATACCTAGTGTAAGTGTGCATTTTAGTGAAAACAAACAGCTGTCACTTCCATGATGAACACTGGCAAATATATGCAACTTGTCATCAGGGTTCAGGCTGATCACTGTGGGAAATGGCATCACACCAGTGGTCAGCGTTGCCCCCTTCTTTTTTTTTTCCTGGCAAGTCGGGCACTCAGCAGTGGCTGTAGCCAGTCAAAGTTGGGGAGTTTAAGTCAGTGATCCTGAGTTCATTCATAACCTTTGGCTCTGTTACCATGACCACTTCATTCCTGAGTCCCTTCAGGCAGAGATAGGGTGGTCTGAAAAAGGCAACTGAATGTTAGCAACAGTGTGGGAATGTCTACATCTTGTTTACTGAAGTTTTTCTCTTCTGAAATTACCTTATCATGGCTGTTGAAGCATAACACTAATATTTGGACATACTTCAATCATAAGAAGATGTCTCTCCTAATAATTCTTCCCCAAATGTGTTTGTCTCCAGTTTCAATGATCTTTCAAATTCCTGACCCTACAGCCAGAACACTGGCTACAATCAATGAATTGCTATAGAGTCATACTTCATACTTCTATACCATCACACATCTGGACATTTGTTCTCCCAAGCAACATGTCTGAGAGGTACACTGCCCAAGGTTCTGCCCACAGTGAGGATTTCTCTTCAACATTATCCTCTACTTATGTCCAGCAAAGGGACTGTAGTCAAGTAGACATGCTGCTTGGTAGAATAAATGTCCTGATGTTAATCTTTAGGTGAGGCCCCACACAATGTGCGGCACCATCTGTGCATCTGGTGCTCTCTCCCTCTGTCAACACATCACAGGGTACAGCATGTGAGACCATAGGTGCACACTGGGAGACAGAAAACAATAAAACTTGAGTGAGAATCATGACATTTTGGGCACTACTTCACATATCACACTTGTAACTTCTGAAATGGCTCAACCCAGTTGCATATATACAATTTCCATTTAATGATGGACTATCAGACTATACGACTTGGTGTGTCTGATAGCACCCAGTTCATGATGAGCATCTCAAGGTTCATGAAACACAGTGTCCTGTTACATAGTGCTCAGGTTCCACTAAGAACCAGTAGTGGTCAAGCAGCTGCTTTTCAAGGAGAGTGGTTGTCAGCAGATGATGGCAGAACTTTGCTCCCAAATCCAAGCATAAATCCTAAAATGTTGTTTTGTAATGTTATGAAATGTTTTATTATTTGTATTCTCCTTCAATGGATTTTACCTGAGTTCACAATGATTATACTAAAACCATTTTACTTATATAGCAAGTCAGTAATACAAGTTTATATATTATCTTATTTTTATAGAAATGGTTATATGAGAGGAAACTTCATGATTCTGAATGAAAGAATATGCATATTTTTAAAAAGCAAATTTAGATCATGGTTACTATGTTAAATTGCATTATATGTACTGCAAATCATTATGCAAGCAAAGAAATACTGAAATGTGTTTATAGTTCATTTCTGATTTCAGCGGCTGTACCTATTAGACTGTAACAACATATTGAATTTATTCTAAAATGCAATGAATATGATAGTTCATGATTGCAAAAATTCCTAATTCCTTCATATTACATTTTCCCATGAATATCCCCAATCCAGTTAAGGCTAACAACTTCCTAACCCTATGGCAGAATCATGAAATCAGGTAGTTCAAATATCCATTAGCAACAGCACTTTTCTGCACAGGATTGACCTGATAGTACATTTAATTTATTCTGTAAATCTTAAAAGAGCTATATACAACTCTTTTAATTACCAATTTCTGCAAAATAAAAAAACAAAATAACAAAAGATCAAACCAAAGTTTAGTAATTTAAAACCACCACGGTCAATTTGTTACCCTCTCTCTCGACTTCTGCTTGAGGTGTTCTAAAAATGCCTGCACATTTCCTCCCAGGATTGTCTGGTAGCTGATGGTGACTGTCAGCTGGCACCTCTAGAATGCTCTGGGTTGCACTGCAGAATGAAAGGAAGGTTCCAAATGTAACAAAACCAAGAAATTTATCCAGCAACGCTGCTGATGTTTACAGGCTGACCCTAGGTAACTAGCATCTGTTCCTCTATGGTCCCCAACAGGTCTGTATTTATAAAACAGAAAGGACCCAGCTTCTCACTGGAAGTAGTGTCAAAATCACACTGGGAAGAGATGCATGGAATGAATAGTATGTTGTGTTCCTCTTGGAAGACAAGTTCTGCAACGACCATTCCTTTTTTACTGTTTCCAGTTCCTTTGCTACTGTGTTTCTCTTTTTAAAATTCATGCAAATGATCCTGATGTCTGCCCTCTAATTAATATCTTTCATTTAAACAACAGTACATCTCTTCGTACCATACTTACAAGGAGCCAATTTGGGACAGATACCACAACTGGACCCTGCCAAAAAAACTGTTTCTAAACCCATTTCCTGTAACTATAGATACAAGTCTACCAAAGAAAAGAGTATCAAATGATTTTTTTGTTTCAGAATCTAGATAAGGAGTCAACATATTCTTAGTGAACTAAGAATATACATTTTGCACTTTATAAACCAGAAACCAAAAATCAAAATTATTCGGTATATACTTAAACGATTACTTAGAGAGTTGAATGGCTAAAAAGTTGAATACTATTTTACCTCATGAGCTTTTCAAAAACAGGAGCTGAGTAGTTAACATTGTTTGAAAACAAATTTGATCACATTTGTCTTACTTAAATCATTATCAAGCCCATGAACAAATTTTTATTTCATTTTTTGGATGGATCTATGTGTTGGATATCTGTCTCTCCATCTACATAGGAGACTACAATATTTCAACTTTAATGCTGTCAACTTAATTCAAAGAATAACTCCAGCATGTTTTGATGAGCCTTTCCTAAGATTGGTAAAAAATGCAAAGCTACAAATCTAGTCTGGAATTAAATGCATGCATATTCAGAACAGGAGGAAAATTGTTTAAAACATATTATTTATTTTCTTTTTTCCCTTTTGGATGGACCTCAGTAAGGCCATAGATAGGATTACTTGTTTGTTTGTATTTTGGAAAAAAATGTACAGTAGTTATTCTGTCTTTAGTTACTATTCTCATCTTTATAGTTTTAGTTCTTTCTTTTCCTTATTGTTCTTTTATCTTTTAACTGTCTATCTGTAAACTCTTTCCTTTTTATTTTTTCCAAAATTATTAGTGTGTTTCAAATAATTTGTGTGTGTTATTGTTACCATAAGAGTATTATCTTGGAGAACTGTATATTATCTTTTTCTTCAATTTTTCCTCAACTTCTTACATCAAAGTTGCTTGTGAACATTTACTCTACCGTTTCAAATTTCATTATAATATCTCACTGAGTACCTTACATTATACTCATCCAGGATTCAGATTTCATTTGATCATAATCCCAGAATAAATATTGTGATAAATATTTTAATGAACACATTTTTTGGAAAAGGGCATATTAAATGATCTTCAGAATTAAATGATTTTGGAGGTCTAATATTCATTGCAACTAAATCAGTTCTTACATGGTCCCTTGAACTAGCATAATTTCCATCATACATTAAAGCGATTCCACACAATGAATATACCAAAAAGATAAAATTGCAGCAGAGCTTTACCTGCTGATTATTCTTTATGTACTAAATTTATCAATGCCCTTAGATTTGGTTCAGGAGACTGCTGTTGTCTTAAAATGAATATGATGGTGTAAGAGATAGTACAGTTTCTTAGTATTTCTCTGTATCCTCCTAATACTCCACACATCAGTTCACACTGATAGTGTTCTATCCCCTCGAAACTGTAGAAGCTTCGCAGCTGTACAGGTGCACGTCTTCTCCTCATTACTGTCATGTGCACCAGCAATTCACAACAAAGCTACAGTTATGCTTTAAACAACCCGATGTACTGAATAGAATTAGATGAGAAAATAGCACTGTATATTTGCCATATCTATTGTTTTCTACTTTTTCAAGAGGTTCAACTGTGTTTTTGACGCCAATTCCCAGTATGGTACAAACATTTCTTTAGCACTTTCTGTATAACAGGTTTGATAATGACAAATAATTTTATTTGTTAAAAATCCAAAATATATATATCAATACATTTATTTTCAAAGGGTATTTTTCTAGGCATCAAAATTCGACATGTTATTAGCATACTGTTTAAAATTAAAGTACATATCTTAATTTTTCAGTACGTTGAGTATGTCATTCCAATCTCTTCTAGTACTGTTAATTTACATGCTAGCTAATCATAGTTTTCCTATGTTTAATGAATTTTTATTGCTCTTTTCAAAAATGTTTCTACTTACATTTTGATTATTATGTCTTTACAAATGCTTTTCTTTGTACATACTCTGCTCAGTTTTCACTGAGTTTATGTTCACATATAATTATGGGGTTTTTATTAATTTGTTTGTTTTTCATGAGCGATAATCTACTTGGCACCAAAGAGTGTTAAATTGACATCAAACCCCACCAACTTCCCAAGTAGCTGTAGTTAAAATAATGCAACACCAATTCTGTTAAATTTACATTTTCCACTGAGAATAAACTATAACTCAAGTGCTTATAATCATGATACATTAGAGATAATTTATGAATGGTTTATTTTACTTATAATTACAGCAAATACAATATTCATTGCTTTCCAGTAAGATGCACAGTAAGAATGTAGATACTGAGTGCTACTGTCATGGTCAGAAAATACGGGTAGAAAATGGCTAATACTACAGATTTAAACTTATGCCATCCTTTTAGCACAATGAACCCATAATCATAAATAATGAGATTGATGACAGTTGTGTGCTTTGTCTCTGTTCTTAGAGTCAAAATAATGTGGTAGTTTCAGATATAAGGCTTGAAAACAGCAAAGCATACCTACTCAAGTAATGTGAAAGGGCAATTTCTATGTGGACAAAGCCTCAGTGACAGTTTAAGCTATGGTGAGTTTTAATAATCACCCAAGCTAAATTTGCTCAATAGTCAGGTAAACAATAGGTAAAAGATTATTGATGCATGTGCATTATTCCCAACTTGTATAAGAACATGTTCCGTTTATTAATTCTGCAACAAACATATTATGCTATTTAAGAAGTACAGTTTAGTTATTAAAGATTTTTTTACTTTAAAGAGAAAAAAACAGAAATAAGAGTAAATTTGAATTTTAAATCAGGCTAATAGGAGAGTAACAATAATTAATATGTTGAGTATTGTTGTCTTTATAGTAGTTACTCAGAGAACAAGATACAGTCATGAAATATTGTCCAAACAATATTAGCACAGATCTTCCTTTTCAATGAACTAAGAGAGACTAGCAGTATATCTATCTTTGCCATCTTGTGTGCATATGTATATATATATTTTTTCTTTTCCTTTCCTTTGTTTCTTCTTTCCCCTATCCTAGTTTCTATTTCTTTTTGAATAGTTTCTTCCTATTTTACAATGCCTATTGTGCATTTTGGATCTTATTTATTTGTTCAGCTTCTCACACTAGTAATACAATATTATGTTTACCTATGTGAGTCTGATTTATTTCACTTATGAGTATAGTCTCTAGTTGCATTCATTTGCCTATAAAAGTCTCAAGTTTATCCTTGTTTATGGCTGAGTAGTACTCTGTTATATTAAAAAAAAAGTCTCTTTTATCCATTCCTTCCTCGGTTGATGAACATTTGGGTTGTTTCCAAGATGTAGTTATTACGAATTTTTTTTTTTTTTTTTTTTTTTTTTTTTTTTTTTTTTTTTTTTTTTTTTTTTTTTTTTTTTTTTTGCGGCGCCGGGGATTGAGCAAACTCCCAGCCCTGGTTTTTTGAGGCAGGGTCGCAATATGTAGCTCAGGCTGGCCTTGCGCTCACGTTGTAGCCCAAGCCGGCCTCGAACTCACAACGCTCCACCTACCTCAGCCTCCCGAGTGTTGGGATTCAAGGCGTGCGCCACCACACCCGGCTTATTACGAATATTTTTAAAAATATGGCCTTGACTGGTGGAAGTAAAGGCTAATAATAGAAAAGATTTTTATTTTCTGGAAAGCAAACAGAAACATAAAAAACCTACTGTAGTTGCAATCCCCAAAATTGATACAATAAATATGATGCCTACAAACTTGAAAAGAGAAAAACTTGAGAGGGAGAAGATGGCGACTGATCAAGATGTTGGGGATATAGTTGGCATATAGAACTTGAGAAGCAATTAAAAAAAAGAGATTCCAGAAAAAATTGTGGAAGTCATCTCAAAAAAATTAATACTTTAAGTTTTACATCGAATTCAACTGCCTTCATAAGGGAAAATTACAATACAACTAAATGAGGTATATGTTTTACTAACTAGGAAAAACAACTCGTGATAATATGTCCCATACTTACAATGATATAACTGATCTTTTGGATTTGTTATCTAGCCACAATACACAGAACCCTAAGGGGTATATCAAATCCTTCATTTGAAATTCAGTACGGTTAGGTTTATATAGATCATTAGAGTCATTGAGGATATGATTAAATTTGCTAAACCTTGGATAAAGATGACTTGGTCATGGTGCATAGTTTTCAATGAGTTCTTAAATGTTTCAAAGTGTCATATTTAGGGTCTATACTACTGAGGCATATTCACTTGTTGTTTTCTTGAGTCCACAGTCATTCTTGGTATCAGGGTAATGCTGGTTTTATGTAACTAATTTGAAATCATCCTCTACCTTTCAAATACAAGGAAACAACTGAATAGTGCTGCCATTAGTTCATCTTTAATTCTGGTAGAAATAAGCAGTAAATCCACTGGGCCCTGGGTTTTTCTTAGTTGGTAGAACTTTAATTTCTGTATCAACTGCATTGACTGTTAATGGTCCACTGGGAAGTCTGCATTATGTTCGTTCAAAATTTATAAGCATGTGTGCCAAAGAATTTATCCATTATTTCCATAATCTCTGGTTTCTATAAAAAAAGGTTTCAAATTACTTTCTAATAATTTGTTGAATTTTGATGTCTGCTTAAACTGCTTTTTTTCATTTTTAGTATTATTCTTGTGGAGCTTGTCTGTCATTCTTTCTCATTGAAGGATGTATTATTAAGCTGATTTTGTAAGAACTAACTGAGTAACAGTGTTAAAGAAACTGTCAAGTATTCAATGAGTTAGAACACATCACCAGTCCTTTCTAATGAGATTTAACTATTTTCTGTACACATGTGACAGTAATTTTTATATGTTCTTGTCCTCATGAAAACCAAACCACATCCATGCCCATGCTTTTCTTCTATTACCCACCAAAAGTAAGTACTGATTTAAGGACTGTGGGTGAGAATCCTTTAAAATGCCTTCAATGTAACAACTGCTAGAAAATATGCTGGGGAAAAAAATTCCCCACTTAAGTGTTGTATGTGAGAAGCAAACTGGTTTATTTCTTCACACAATAAGGAAGAAGTCACAGATACTAAAACTGAGGTTTATTCCTAATTTAATATGAGAAGTTAAAAGGTTAAGTTTGAATATTATCTTTAGAAAACTAACAATGGAATAGGTGCTACATGAGACAAATATTCTCAACCTAGACATAACTATAAATAAGTGAATCACAGACCTGGTCTATCATTTCAGCAGGCCTCAGCTTTTTTCATCCAGAAGATGAGACTTTTCCGTCTTATTCAATCTAAATATTAATCTCTCTTTTGATTGAGGCAATATGTAAAAAAATTCAAGAGATGCCACAGCAACCTCTAAAATATTTTTCCCCAGGATCCAGTTGCAAAAGTCAAGAATGAGATTTGTTCACAGAAAAATGTCCAAAAAATTCCTTCTTTCTTACTACTATATTAACAGCTATATTCAAGAAAAGCTAATTTACATAATATTAATTAAGTAATATAAGCAAGTGCCTCACCCTTTTCTACTCATGTTCTGTTGACAAAGTCCAAGCATGAAAAAAGATAGACCAGTGTTCTGTTGACAAGGTCCAAACACAGATCCGTGTTCTGTTGATAAGGTCCAAATACGGAGAGTGTCTTCTAAGAAAAGGTCACAGCATAAAAATTGGCTTTGTGGGAATGGGTTAATGCTTCTTGGGAACTATTGTGCTAATTTGTGCTCTGACACAGTTTGGAGAATTTCTTTCTTTCCCATGCACAAAATTAGTAAACAAAGTACAGAAACTCCCTAAGAACAAAGGGATAGTTTATAAAATATTTTTCTACAAATGGTGTAACTGTCTGACATTGAGTTGGACCAAGATCAAGGTTACATTAGAAGTTTGGGAGACTTTAATGATAATAATAATGACCAGCTGTCTGGGAATGTCTGGGACCGTCTGGGACCCTCTATACGGAGAGGCCAATATGCTACTATGTTTTGAGAGAGACAGGGTAGATAGCACATCGTTGCAGCTGCAAGAACATCACAGGGAGATAGGGGAGCTAAATCAGGGCTGAATATGGTCTTGTGTTTTGCAGGTTTTTAGCTAGGCTACCACAATGGAGCATTTATTAATAACAAAAACACGTTTCAAGGTCTTTAACTAAATTTAAAACTTTTTGCCTATGCTGACGAATCATGTAACCATAGAAACCATGTAACCATAGAGACACCTGTTGATTTCATTCTTTTATCTAAACTTTCAACCCTGGCCAAAAAAGAAAGTATATATTATTTTGTCAGAGCTTGCAAAAGTAGTGGTAATAGTAATGGTAGTCATAGTACTTGAAGCAATAAACGAAGCAGATTCAAGCAGTCTTTGAGCTGTTTGTGTGTCTGTTCTCCACGCGCCGATGCTCAGCCCACCTTCGGGGACTCTGTTCACCTAGCCCGGCTGGACCGCGGCAAGCAAGGTACTAATGTCATTTTTTTTTGAGAGCAGTACAATAATGCATTTTACTATGAAATTATTCGGTTCTCTTTTATGTGTTCAGTGTGATGCACAGAACGGCACACCATGAGGAGTCGATGCCTTGTGGAACCACGGGGCCGCCAGGCACTGACTGCCAGGAGCTCAGGAGCAGCTTCTCAGGTGGATTGGAAGATGATTTAAGGCAAAATGGAGTAGCAGTGGGCATAATGGAAACACTCACATTTTCTGTGCGCCCAATATAGAATGGGTTAAAGAATCTTATTCCAAGAAAGACTGAGAGACTTGAGCACCTCCCCACTGCGTGTTTATGCTCATTTTCTTAATTTGAATTATAATGTCTGAGTAACATAGAAAAGTTTTATATTTTTATCCAGAGTACAAATGCAACTCTGTTCCTTGTGGTAAAGACTGTTCAAGTTAGCATCACCAGTTCTGTTTTACTTCTGTGTTTTCAGACTTTGTTGGACTAATTTTTATACATGTAAGTTGGTTCTGCAGTGCCTACAAGGAAGAGAGTATGAAGCCAAGGACTGTGTGATCCTGCAATAGGTATTGAGGAAATCCCCTAAAGTTTTACAGATTTAATTTATTCATTTAACTTACTGTCATCTTTTTCAGTAGGGTTGTGGTTCATCCACACGTGGTACCTTCTCCTTTGACAAAACAAAAAATCCTCGGAAAGTCATTCCTGTACTTTTATCTGCTGAAGAGGATCATAAGGCTCTCATTCCTGCGGGCCTATCTGGGGAAGTCATATGCTTTGTCCTCCTTCCCAGAGGAGCATAACAAGGCTCTCATTTTTGCTATTTCTCCCCCAGGTTATTACCACTGTGATCATGTCTAACCCTGCCATCATCACTCCTGTTACTACACGCTTCATCAATCTCACATTAAAAATGCACGTTTCCCATGTATGTTGATGAGTCATATTTTTAAAAGTCAATTTAGTCATATAAAACTTACTTCTATGTAAATCTACATGTTTTACTCTTAACCATCCATTCTTAAGAAAATAAGTCATGTTCCCTACGGAGTATACAGATTTGTAATGAATATAAAGTAATTCAGACAGTATTGGTGCAAGTAAAACTAAGTTGAAAAATGTACATTACAGGACACAGGTGCATCTGAGCATCAGGAACATTGTCACACAAACAGTGAGAAATGAAAGAACTTTTCTGTGGAAAACAGGCACTGAATCTTTGCTGTATGGAAAACAGTGTGCATTTCAATGAATTAGGCTACAATTTGTTTTTCCAGTTGAAAAAATTAATGTGGATAAATGTCATACACCTCATGTATAAATTAATTTAGATGCGATGGAAGTATAATGTTAAAACTTTAAGAATATACAATTTTAATAACTTTCTGACTTCAGAATAGAGAAGATTTTTTTTAAAACAACTAACAATAAATAATAATTTTTTCAATATTAACATTAAAAACTTATGATTAGAAAATCATACATTTTTAAAGGAAATATGCTGAGGAACAACTGAGTGACAAATTCTGTGAAAGTTCTTTTCACTTTGTTTATTTCTTTTTCTTTGCAGTAGATTTTCAATTTAATATATTCTCATTTCTTCTTCTTCTTTTCTTTTGGGGGGGGCAGTACCAGGGGTCAAACTCACAACCTTGAGCCTCCCAGGCAGGTGCTTAAGCCACTGAACCAAACTCCTGGCCATGTTTTTTTCAAGGTAGGGTCACATTATGTAGTTCAGGCAGGCCTTGCTCACGTTGCAGCCCAAGCCACCTTCAAATTCACAATACTCCACTACCTCAGCCTCCCAAGTGCTGAGATTAAAAGCGTGTGCCACCACACCTGGCTCTATAAACTCATTTCTTAATTCTCAGAAGTAGTTCTTGTGCAACTGGAGTTCTATTCAAAATTCCTTCCCTATAAAATGAGAAAAATTTTGACAATTATTTCTAAGACAGAGGGTTCATATCTAGAATATATAAAGAACTGAAAATCATTAGACTCTGAAATAAAAGACCCAGTCAAAAAATGGAAAAGCAAAATAAATAAACACTCCATAGAAAAAGAATTACAAGTGACCAGTGAATACATGAAGAAATACTCAACATCACTGGCCATTAGAGAAATGCCAATTAAAACAATTCTGAGATTTCAACTTATCACAGAAAAAGCAGCCCTTATCAAGAAATGAAACAATAGCGAGTGCTGGAGAAGGTGCAGGCGACACGCCTACATTGCTGGTGGAGTGCAAGCCACTGCAAGCTTTATGGAAATCAGCATGGAGAGTTCTCAAAGCAGTAAAAGCAAAATTCCACTTGACCCAGCGTTTTCCTTTTGGTATTTTTTTCCCAAAAAGAATGAAAGTCATCATTTCGTACAGATACATACATATCCATGTTTATAGCAGCATGATTTGTAATAGCTAAATCTTGGAAGTGGCCCATGAATGGATAAGGAAAATGAGGTAGTCACACACAGTGGAGTATTACCCTGCTGTAAAGATAAATGAGCCATTTGAAGAAAAATGGACACATATTGAGACCTTTATATTAAGTGAAGTAAATCAGACACACAAGCTTAAATATCACATTTTTTCTCTTACACAAGAAGCACAGATAACAATAAAGACTTGTGGGTCAATGGAACAGAGCAGAAGATGTCAAAACAGCTCCTGGCACACTCAGCTACCTTATCTTGATGAAGTGCTCAGATATTTTGCTGGACTGAAAGATAGTTTCTTTTACAAATGGTTCTGTGCAAACTGGATGTCCACATGTTAAAGATTAAATCTAAATTCATATCTCCTGACATATCCTAAAGTAAAAACAAGATGGATTAAAGATAAAAATTTATTTACCTGGGTCCCTTCCTTTTATGTTCCCTTCCCACCACAGGAATCTACACTAAGCAGATTGTTCAAAAAGCATATTTAAAATGTCAAACACCTTATTATGAAATTTCAAAATGCATCCTAAATTTTATATGAAATATAACAAAATTAAGCATATCCATAACAGTTTTGATAAACAAGGCAAAATTCAGTACACAGGGGAAATATTTTAGAATTAAATTGTACTTTGATCAATGGCAATGTGGCAAACATATGGATGATACAAATAATGGAAACAAAAGCTAAAGAACATAAAAACAAGAAAATGGTCATATTAAAACAGAAATGTTTGGAAAGAAAATATGCAAGTATCTTAAAGGTGAAGACTTTAGGAGTGAAGGTGAAGATTTTCTTAAGAGAATACTTCTTGCACAAGAAATAAGAAAAAATAAATGGTATCACATCACATTAAAAGACTTCTGCAAAGCAAAGGAAACAATCAATAGAGCAGAGTGATAATCTACAGAATGGCAAAATATTTTTGCCAGTTACTCATCAAAGAACTAATATTTGTAATATACAAAGTATTCAAAAAACTTAAACACCCCAAATTCAAAGACTCAATCAAAAATGGGCATCTGAAATGAACAGAGACTTCTCAGATGAAGAAATAAAAATGATCAAAATATTCAATATCATTGGCAATTTGAGAAATTCAAATGAAAAGTACACATATATTCCATTCTCCTCCAGAAAGAATAGCCACATTCACGAAATCAAATGACAACAAATGCTGGAGATGTTGCAGGGAAAAGATGAACCCTTCTTCATTGTTGTCAGGAGTATAAACTGGTACAACCACCATGGAAAACAGCATAGAAATTTTCAAAAGCTAAAAACAGAAGATTGTTTGACCCAGCTATTCCACTACTAGGTTAAAAGGTTAAAGACAACATATTTCAGTGGTCCATGCATACCTATGTTTATAGCAACACAAATCACTATAGCTAAACACTGGAAGCAACTTGTATGTAAGTCAACAGATGAATAGACAAAGAAAATGTATTTATATACAATGGAACACTACTTTCTCATAAAGAGGGATAAGCGTGAGTCATTTGTGGGACAATGTATTCCCCTTGAGACCATAATGATATGTGAAGCAAACCAGACACACAAGCTTAAATATAGCAGGTTTTCTCTTCTTTGAGAAACCTAATATAAAAATAAACTACAGAGTAAATAATAGTCAATATGAGATAGCAAGATGTATCTTTGGAATTGGGAAAGGAACCAAAAGACAGATAGAGGTGCAGAGAGGGAGGGAGAAGAGACTGAAGAAAAAAGTGGGGAATGGTGAAGTGCTCTGTACGTGTCCAATTCCCTATGAAGAATGAGATTATTATGGACTACCAACATGAGTAAAACAAGTATATACAAATATAGGACGAAGGGTCCAAGACATTCAGGGCAGGCAGGAGAAGTGATGGTGAAGAAAAATAATTGAGAAATGTCATGCACATCAACAGTTCCCCTTGATGAATGCAATGGTTAAGTACTGCACACTTGTACCAGTAAGAAATAATTTTTAAAAATGAAAGTATTGGTCTCTTAGAACAGTTGCTTTATTTTACACCTGCTGATTTCTGGCTTCTGGAATGATTATTATAAATGCTAAACTCTGCGTTTATTTCTGCATTATCTCCATCCTGGCATTATGTAAACCCAAATTATTTTTAAACACAGTTTAATTCTTTTACCTTAAATTTCACTAAAAAATTAAAATGTGAAATATTGGTGCATTTTGGGGAACTGAAGCACACACCACAAAAAAGAAAAAGTAAAACCCATTTATAACACAGAACTCTTCTCTTTACCATCTGTACTTTCACTGCACTAAATCATTTTTATCACATTTAATTTTGGTTTATTTCTCTTTTAAAGAATCTTTTATTTTAATTGTATGAATTTATAACCTATGATGTGATAATATATGCATAAATATTTAGTGACACAGAGTAGTTTATGTTTCCACGTTTATTTGAAATTAAAATAATACATAATGTTTGAGACACAAGACTATTATGAGTAAAATGAATAAAATTATGAAATGAAAACTTCTATATTTAAATATAAAACATCAAGTTATACAACATATAATCCCTGTTTTCATATAATTTCTAAGAATATGGGGTGTGTATTTAATGCGAAGTTAAAATTGGCACTATATTTTACACCTGCTACATGCCATGAACACAGTGTTTGAGATGCTTGATTCGCCATGGTCTACTGGCAAGGAGCAAATGGGGTACCTGGGGGTTTAGACCTGGAAGTGCTAAGAAAAGCAGAATAGGTGCTGAGTTTAGAAAGAAAAACTCAAGAATCCATTTGATATCCTGAATGGTGTCTCTATCTTGGGCTACATAGCAAGAGTGTGACTCAAATAAACAAATAAACAGAAAAAAATAAGCTGCAGAAATGGTAGGGATATCTATTTAAACCTAATGCACAGAAATGCACAGAAAAAGAAAAATTATAGTCACTCCTTGAGGATTGAAAGTAATTATTATATTCTTCTTAAATAGCCTTGTGCCCATCACCCCTTGCTTCCTCAGCAAACCTCCTAAGTTTCAGCTCCATCTCATCTGAAGTATACAGATTTCAGTTTATATTTCATTCAACCATAAGTCCTGTTCTATCAACTGATTATTGGTTTACCAGAAGACTCAGAAAGGTGCTTGGAATAAACACCTTAAAAGAACAAAACACATGATTGTGCAGGGGAATAACGGTGAACTTAGATTTCATGCAATTGTGTTGCCCATTTTCAAATTTAACTCTTGATAAATATTCTCTCTGTTGTAAATATTTAGAAATGGACAGGGTTGAAGTTAAGCAAGACAAAAGAAAAGTATTAGAATTTCCAACAATAGATAAATTAGAAATAAAGTAAATACTGGTTTCCTCATAATTGCCAGTCTTTAGAAGGAAAAGACTGTGATATGAGAGAGCTGATGTGTATACCTTCAGCAGGAGCAAAAGTGGGAGAGACAGGTTTGGGCAGAGGAGTCTGTTACGCCCCAAAAGTTTCACATCCTCACTATCAAAGGTAGGGGAGAGATGAAGACAAAAACTAACTTGCTGTGACGGAAAAGACTGGTTGTGCTGGGAAATTTTCCTATGAGTGTGGGAAAGATTTACTTTTTCTTTATGGTTTTGAAAACTAAGATTAAGTATTGCCTTTAATTCTAATGTGAAGAATTACCAATTTTTCTACCTCTAGAGCCACAGAAACTCAACTTGTAAGGACAAAGATTATTCCTAATACAAAAACAAAGTCAGAAAAAAAAGAAAAAATACAGGGAGGATCAAAGAGTATACAGGATGCTATTTACATTTAGGATATGAAAGTGATTCATAAGCTATCTTCCATTCACTTTCATGACCTTTCTTTTTTCCTTTTCACTTTGTATCTCTCCCTCTCCCACTGGCCCATCCCATCTCTTTTTCTTTGTATTAGGTTGCTGAATGTCCACCCTTTACAAATCCCTAGGAAACCCTAATGCTGATGCAAAAACTCCCAGACAAGTGCCTGCCCTCTGAGGAGGGCTGGACCTATGTGATCCCTCAGCTTGGGTTGCACAGAGACAAGCTGAGTGACTCTAATCCAGTGTCTTCTCTCCAAGATCGGGGAGGAGAACACTGAGAATGTGCAGGGAGCTTCATCGTTCACTTTCCTTGTGGAAAATGTGTGAGACTCACGCTCTGATTGTTGCCAGAGATCATGACACATTGTGCTTAGAAAAGGGAAGAGTGGCATCACCTTGCTCAGGTGGATGCCTGCTAATGAATTTGACTTTCTGATTTATTGGGTGTCTAAAAAAGGAACTGGGGCAACACCAGGGAGGGAACAGTCATGCTGTAGGAGTAGTGTCTCTCCACTGCCTGGGTGGGTTACAGTTCATGAATTCCAGTGTGAAGAACCAGCAGCAGAGACTGAAAAGATTTCTACCACAGGCAGCAGAGCTGTGTGGAGGACGTGGGAGTGAACCTGAACTTTCCTCGGAGGAAGACACTCTGCGGTGTGCTGTCCCCACTGAGTGTCTTGGAGAATCACAAGAGTGCACCCAAGACAGACACAGGGCCCTGAGAGTGAGTTTGAGATGAGTTCAGTCAGCACTAGGACATCTATGAGAGCACCTCACCATCAGTGATGTCAGAACCTTTCCTTTTCTGTGCTCCTCTACCCAGTTCCAACCTTGGAGACACAGAAACCATGAGAATGAGGGGAGGAAACTTGCAGGAACTGACCGCTTCTTCACTCCCTGCTGTGTCCCTTGAGTCAACATAGAGAGGGAGGAGAGTATCAAATGAATGAATATGAGATGGAGATGGATCATGACCAGGCTGGATTTTTAGACCCAGAGTGAGTAGAATATATGCAAAGTTTCAAGGTGATGCTAATGAGATAGTGTGCAGAGGAATGTGGTTGAAGACAGGAGTCAGAGGAATTCAAGGTCATTTGTGTTTTTGTCCTAGCAGTGTTCAGGTGGTTTAGTAAACTCGTGCTATTTAGGTACATGGCAGTTACAGGAGAACTTGTATTGTCTGCCCCAAAATTGAGAAAGTTAGGCCATAGAATATAACTTCCCTTCCTGATATGCTTAAAATCCATTCTTCTTTCTAGCAAGACTATTGTGATTCCTCCTAATCTAATAATTTTATTCATGTAACATGGCCCTTGTTATTTGATTACAATCTGAAGTAACATTTTGTTTCTTTCAATTTAGAGGCTATTTTCTATTATTTATCAGAAACTTTCATTAGCAATTTTCAAAAATGGTGAGTCATTTATTTTTCTGTTAAATGAAGAAGGAAGATTTTAAAAAATTAATTTTTACAATTTTTATAATGCTAAAGAATGAGTTTTTATGTTTTTAACAAAAAAACAATTTAAGCATTATATTCAAGCATCCCTTAGTATTATTATTTATGCCAAAATAATCATTCCAAGACAAGAATCATTAAAAATTATCTGAGAAATAGAAGGAATGAATATGGGATTAGCAGTTGCGTTCACGGGAAACTCGGCACTTCAGAGAGTAGAGAAGATTGTAAATCCTCTTTGCATCATTGAACAGGCAGCGAAAAGTGTTAAAAAAAGCAAACAGACTAGACTGTCTATCAGGTGACCGCAGGGACTGATGTTCCGACCATGAAGCATAGTCCATTTTGTCTGCGACTTCAAGATCAAACTAGAAATCAAGAAGATAATGACTTATTATTTATATGGTTAGTATTTGTGTATCTTTGTATCTTTCAGCTGCTCAACTGAGATTTTGGAAGTAATGGAAATATAAAACTTTAGCCAAAGAATAAGTTTTCATGTACCTTATCCAGTGTATTATAAACCTACTAGCCATAAAAAATCTAGAAGCAGAACATATGTGTTTTTTTTCTGACACGCAAGTAATTACAGGCAATTTACAATCTTGCAGGAGTAGACAGGTGGACTACCAGAAAGCTGCTACCTGAGTGTAGATATGGGTTTGACCAAGGAACCATGGAGGGCTCCTGCCAGTTTCCTGCTTATGTAACTTTCACATTTCCTGAAACTTGTCCCTGATGCTCCATTTGCATTTCATTTCTTCCAGTAGTTGATCATTTACTTTTGTTGCTTTTAACTGAATCTACTATGCATATTATATCTGTACCATATCTTTCGAGAGGGTGAGGATATCACTTAGTGCTTTGAGGAACTTACACTCAAATTATGAGTGACAAAAAATGTCAGAATCTCTCATCTCCTCTCCTCCAGGAGAAGTAGCTCCTAAATTTATAGGAGAAGTAGCTGCTTTTATCTGAGGTGGGAGAATTTGGGAAAACTGTGAATAAGAAGTAGGATCCTGGCAGTAACCTGCCACAGTGAGGGCTGTGCTGTGGGATGGGGTGGGATGGTGCTCCAGAAAGCACTACACAGTCAAGAGAGGGGGCAATGTGTCTCTGTGCCCTCCTTTGGCCTCTGAAAGCTGGGAGACCCTCAGATCCCAGATCCTCAGTAACACTGTGCTGCCTCTGAAGATGTCTGCCCATTTCGAGCTAAGAGGTGCAACTCTGGGATAAATGTAGATCATTACTCTGAGCTTTCTCATACAGAGTAAGAATACTTTGCTTGAACTATGAAGTGTGTGTGGATATAATTTATCTAGATTGCTGCCTTTTTTCACTTTTGGAACTTGGGTTCTTAGACAATATTTCTTGTACAAAGTAGCATGATATACACCATAATATATAAAAGGTGAGGGGAAATGAACATAAAACAAAGGAATATATAAAAATATACTGACCTCAGGAATCCGGGTGACAGGAAAAAAGAAAATAACTTGAAATCAGGTGTTTGTTTTCTATGTTCTTGGGTTAATATCAGTGTGTGTGTGTGTATGTGTGTGTGTTAGAGATAGCATTTTGTTATGAAAATGACACAAATTATTATATACTTAGAAAAATACCCAGAAATATAAAATTGCTTCTATTACTGTTCATAAAATTATATTTTTATGTGCATTTTCTGAGGTGTTCGGACAGCTGCTTATCTTTATCTTAGTAATGTTGAAATATTCTTGTATGACTGGTTATTCTTGTTGAAAATATCAATTTAATAAAAGTTTGATAAACTATTTCTGAAGATTAAATGTAATGATGTATATTTTCATTTAGGAATCCCATGAAAATCAAAACTTAGGATATATCAAAAAATTATAAAACAAGGAACATTCCAGAAGAACAGTACCTCTTCTTTTGTGCTTGTAGACAGCACTGATGATGTGGCTTCCTCAGTCTACTCTGGCTAGTGGTGTGGAGGGAGAACGTCCTATATGATGTTGATTTCTTCCTTGTGCTTCTCCTACTCTGATCTTCTTGTGTGAGAATAGAGAATTAGTATGATCATAATCTCTGTGTGGTTGTCCTGAGATATTTTGAAGAAAACATTTCTCTTACAGACACTCTGCTCTGATTTTGTTTCCTGAAAAATCTTTAACCATCAACCATATGAAGGGACAAGCCCATTACAAATTTGTGGACACTACAGGGAAGGTGGGGCTGTCTGCATGGTGAACTCATCACTCCTTTACATTAGAGCCCACACGGTGTTTGTCTAAGGCTCTTATTGTGTTTAATATTGACTAGATGTTGGAACATTCAGCCTCAATGATGTTAACGCAAAATGAGGAATTCAAAGCATTTTTCATCTAAGCAGAAAATCAATGCTAGAAAACTAAGGACACATTGAAAGACTGCTCACCAGACTAGCTATCTGCCTTGTGAGATTTCGAAGTTGCTGGTTTTCACTAGAAATTACACTTTCTTTGATTGTGAGAGCGCGCTGAAGTTCCGGCAGGCGATGTGCTTCCTTAGCCAGGTACAGCAAGGGTTCGGTCCAGGAGTACAGCAAGCGGAGCACTGCGTTGATAACATCTGCATACTGAGCGGCCAGTTGGGAGAGAGCACATCAAAATGAGTGAGATGCAGCTGGGTTAGTTACAGGTGAATTTCGCTTAGTCTGGTAGAAGCTGTTATTTCTGTTTGTATGTAAATTGAATTTTTAAAAATTCACTTTAAACAAGTGATTTACAATGTGCTGCAGGAAAACAAATTTTAAAAATTATCTTATGGAAATAAGTACCTTTTTCTAGTGAGAGTTGTAATGGATACCATTTAATATTGTTTTCCATCTACAATTCTATCTGCTTATTTAAAATAAGGTTAAGATTTCCTTCATAAAAGGAAGATAATAAGGGCTTGATGTGTAAATTTTGTTGTCCTGAGAACAGAGGCCAGATTTGCATCTGTAAGAATTATTATTATTTTCTTTTTTTCTTTAGAGACAGGACCTTGCTATGTTTCTATGTAGCTCTGGCTGGCTCAAACTCACTATGTAGTCCAGATTGGCTTTGAACTCATGGCAATCCTCCTGCTTCAGCCTCACAAGTGCTGGAATTATAGGCATGCACCACTGACCTGGCCTATAAGAAATGTTACATAATATTGAACAGTCAGGGGCACTTGGCCAAGGAGTGAATGGTTAAAGCCAAAGCATGCAGGTTCTGTGAGGAGTGAATAGTTGAAAAAAAAAAAAAAGGTTAGATTAGTGATACATAGGAGTTTGGCCATTATCCTTTCATTGTCCCCAAAACAACTGCCCAGCATGAGACAGCTCCTTGCCCAAACTTATTTCATTCTGCTTTTCTTTCTTCCATTCATATTCTCAATAAAAGGCAGAGAGTTCTCAGCTTCAGTGCTACTCCTTGGGGAATCACTAATGCTAGGTGCCCTCATTTGAGGTAGCCTCTCTACATCTCTTAGTGGTTGAACAAAACCTCATCTCTAAGTCATCTTCTGTTTTCTGCATTCGCATTATTGCATACTAGAGCAAGTGGTGCACTTTGTGAGTGCTTTTGAAACTCATTGTGAAAGGAAACTTTGAGATAAAAATTAGGAGACAAACAGTGAATCGACAGCTACAATTTGGCACAGAGGACCCTCCTTCCAGTACTCAGGAAAGGAACAAGGACACATGCAACTCTTCATCCTACAGGGATGCGGGGACCCACAGAATAGTCTGCATATCTTGGTAAGTTTGCAAGTTAGGTTTTTCAACCCAGTGCTCTCTTAGGTGTCCAACTGCTAAGTAAGTGCTGTTGGTTTGTTTTTTGTTTTGTCCTTTTACTTTCATCTCTTATGCTTTGCCTACAATATGGATCAAAGTTTATCTAATGTGGAAAAACAATTTAAACAATATTTACAGTGTCCTTTAAAAACATCTGGATGTAAAGTTTCTGAACCTTACTGAGCTCTGAATTATTTTCTGTCGATAATGCCCTTCATTTCTGCTGGAGGAAAATCTAAAGGTACAGGACTAGGATCGTGTGGGACAAAATTAAGACAGTCTTTCAGTCTCAGGAATGTTGCTCACCTTTCTTCTTGGCATCTTCAAGCATCACTATTCTATCTACTGAAACACAGAGGACTCTTTTTTTACAGAAGGGAGGGGCTAAAGACAACAAAAAGCCAAGCCAATGAAATGCACTAAACTGGGAAAAATTTATTAAGGAAAATGAACCCTAAACAATATTTTTACAAAGATTCAAGAACACCATGGCCAATACACCTGATAGCACACTCTGATTTAAATGAAACTCTCTTGTACATGTTTGTTCATCTGTCTGTTTAATCTGTGTTAGTAATCTGTTACAATACATGCAACACTTTTTCCTTTTTTGGCTCTTTAGAAGTTTCCATGAAAAACTGTTTACTTTCACCATTTTGGGCTGGCCTACTCTACCTAGATGCTCTGTGTCCATGGAGAAGCTGCAGAATACATGAGACTATTGTTTTAAGGACAAAAAAACTGACTTAGGGAGAGGTAAAGTAGATATCTCTGGGGACCAAACAACCTCAGATCCACCCCCCAACCCCCAAAAAAGAATATAAATACTGCCTTTTCAAGGTAAAGCAAAGTGTCTGTCAAGGTGAACATAAAACCTCCATTAGAGGGGATTTTAAAAAATCACAGTCACTGGAACCAACCAAAAGTAAAACAATAATAACTCTAAGCTTTGGAAAACAAAGATAGGGACAAAAAAATTCTTCCTGGTACACTGTCTTCTGGACATAAATACCATTTCCTAATTCTAAAAGAGTCCATTGTTACAAATCTTAGCTAATTGATAAATTTAATTTTGGCTTCTAATTTCAGAGGATATTTTTGTTTCATTAATATGTTTCAAATATTTCTTGTACATTTTAAAGTTTTAGATTATGTTATAGTCAGGGTTTACAAGGGAATAGATTTCTTTCTTTTCTTCTTTTTTTTTTATACTGGGGATCAAACTCACAACCTTGTGTCTGCCAGGCAAGTGCTTGCACCACTGAGCTAAATCCCCAGCAGGGAATAGATTAAATCCACACATAATTCATAGAATAATTTAAGAAAATTCACCCAAAAAATCAAATGCAGAAGAGTAGGAGAGATTTGTCCATGCACTAGAGTCCCAAAAAATCCAGCTAATGGCCTAGATCCTACAGCAATATACTGTGCAAGTCTATCTAAAGACCTAGAGCCTGTGCCAAGGTCCACCACAAGTCCAACTGGAGGCCTAGAGTCCATGACAATGTCTCATGCAAGTCTGTATGAAGGATCTACACTGGGAAGGCCCAAAGGTCAGCGGTGGAAGCTAGAAAGTCTACACCAGTGGGATGAAGGATCAGTGTCAGCAAACAGATGGATCTGCACTGGGGCCAGGAAGTGACACTCAGAGTAAGCACCAGAGCTCCCCTGAAAGAACCACAGCTATCCTCTGTGACAGGGAATATCAGAGTTCCTCAATGATGAGGACAGCTGAGATCATATGATGGAAAGCAGTGTAACAAGCTTCTCCATGAGAATCAACAACACCCCATCTTCCTGGCCAGTTCTCCTTTTATGTTGTGGGCCACAGTCCTCAGCTGGGTCTTCCACAACCATCCAGCACAACGCTGATTCAGTTTAGCTGGGTATTACAAGTTGACCATTAGTTAATCCTGGTTGGTAGCCAGTCAAACTTAAATTGTAACAATTAGAAATCAAAAAGAGGATGCTCCAGAGGCTCTGAACTTACAACCAGATGCAAGGTCCGGGTGGCACAACACTCTAGGGTGTGCTCTGCCTAGCCGCCTGGGTCACAGAGGTCTCGGCCCCCACCCAGCAAGGTGGAGGCACCAGCAGCACACTCCAGGATTGCGCCCTCACTAGATGTGCAGGGGATCCAGCTCTACCCAGTCCTGTGTCTCAGCACGACCTACCAGGGGAATGCCCAGCCAGACTCACAGGACACATAGCCCAGCACTCCAGAGCAACCCAACAAAGTACATCAGGGAAACACGTGGCCAGTCTCACAAACCACAGAACACAAGGGTCCAGTGCCATAATCTGGGAGTGTGCCCCAGCTAGTCAAGGGGATACTGGAGGATTGAAGCTCTACCCAACACAGTGTTCCAGTACAATTCATTGGGAGGCTGCCTGCCCCACCACACAGGACCCAGGAGAAAATGACAAAATGAAAAACCAAGAGGCAGTCTCAATCCCGCAGCCCACTGAGAACAACCCAAGAGACACTGAAGTGGAAGACACTGGGAGTCACACAACTGAACTTTCTGAAACGATAGCAAATGCAGTAAAGAAACAACTCCATGAAGCTATAGAGAAACTCAAATCAGAAATAATCTCTCAGGTAAAACATGAAATGACAATCATTATGAAAGAAATTTTATGTGTATCTAAAGAAGAACAAGATTTAAAAAATAGAAGAGCATAACAAAATGATGGAAACTTATAATGAACAATATAAGACACAAATAGAATGCATGAAACAGATTCAAAGGGAAATTCAGGAAATGAAAAATTCCATGGAAAGTTTGAAAAACCACTTGAATGAAGCTGAAGATAGAATCTCAGACCTTGAAGACACCATGAGAGCTTATGATCACGAAAGAAAAGATCTCTTAAAAATAATAAGGAACAAATGCAAGATGATGCCAAGAGAAATAGCATAAGATTAATAGGCATAAATGAAAAAGCAGGGGTCAATATTAATGACCTGTGAAGACTATTCACAGAAATAATAGCAGAAAATTTTCCAAACATGGGAAGTGAATCTCATATACAGATAAGTGTGGCATACAGAACCCCAATTAACCATAACCAAAATAAAATTTCACCCAGACATATAATAGTTAGGATATCAGAAATACAACACTAGAACAAAATACTAAAAGCTGTCAGCGAAAAGAAACAGATCACCTATGAAGGACAGCCTATCAGAATCATGGCAGACTTCTCAATACAAACCTTTAAGTCAAGAAGAGTTTGCAGTGAAGTATTTCAAATCATGAAAGAAAACAATTTTCAACCCAGATTGATATACCCTGCACAACTATCCTTAAAAATTGGTGGAGAAATAAGATTCTTCCATGACATAGAACAACTGAAGAAATTTATGACCACCAAGCCAGCACTACAAACAGTATTGAAAGACACTCTAGAAAGAGACAAAGATAGCTACAATCTTAAGAACAACAACAAAAGGAAACCACTAAGCTGGGCAAATAATTAAACAGAAAATGTAGAAAACCACAAACAGAAAGATATCATGACAGGGATGAGCCAGTACATATCAGTTATGTCAATCAATGTAAATGGTCTTAACTCACCAATAAAAAGAAACAGACTAGCAGAGTGGGTTAAGAAACAAAATTCAACTATATGCTGTGTACAAGAAACATATTTAACTCAAAACAAAATTCACAGATTAAAGATCAAAGGCTGGAAAACAATACTCGATGCAACAGGAACCCAGAAAAAGGCAGGGGTAGCTATTATGTTTGTAGACAACGTGAACTTCAAACCAAAAATGATCAAAAGAGATAAAGAAGGTCACTACATACTTGTTAGGGGAAAACTTCAAGAGGAAGAGTTTAGAATCATAAATATATATGCACCGAATATGGGAGCACCCAACTATGTAAGACAATTCTTAATAGACATGAAAAAATAAATAAACAATAATACAGTTATAACAGGGGATCTAAATACCCCACTGTCACAGAGAGACAGATCAACCAAACAAAAAAATCAGCAAAGAAATAACAGAACTGAATCAAACTTATGAACAAATGGAACTAGTAGATGTGTACCGAGTATTCCACCCATCAACATCAGAACACACATTCTTCTCAGCTGCACATGGGTCTTTCTCTAAAATAGATCATATACTGGTCCACAAAACATGCTTAAATAAATGCAAAGGAACTGAAATAATTCTATGCATATTATCTGACCATAACACAGTAAAATCGGAAGTGAATGACACAAAAACCTACAAGAACCCCATAAACATATGGAAATTAAATAATACTCTGCTAAATAACCAATGGGTCACAGAAGAAATTAAACAATATCTACAATTGAATGAAAATGCAAATACAAGTTACCAGAACCTGTGGGACACAATGACAGCACTCCTCAGAGGGAAATTTACAGCACTGAACTCCCACATCAGAAAAATGGAAAGAACACACACAAACAACCTAAGGCTGCACTTGAAACTTCTAGAAAAAGAAGACCAAGTCAAGTCCAAAGCCCAAAGAAGGGAGGAAATTATCAAGATCAGAGCAGAATGCAATTGAAACTAAGAAAACAATACAAAGAATTAATGAATCAAAGAGTTTGTTCTTTGAAAGAGTAGATAAAATCGATAAACCCCTAGCCAACCTTATTAAAAAGAGTAAAGATAAAAGATTCATGCAATAAAAAATGAAAAGGGTGAAATCACTGCTGACCCTGTGGAAATACAGAAGATCATCAACACCTACTTTGAAAACCTTTACTCACATAGATTCGATAACAGAAGAGTTGGACAGATTCCTAGAAACCTATGAATTACCAAAGCTGAATCAAGAAGATGTAAAACTGCTGAATAACCCAATTTCAGCTAATGAAATTGAAAATGTAATTAGAATCCTACCAACAAAGAAAAGCCTGGGCCCTGATGGATTCACCACTGAATTCTACAAGAAATTTGGGAAGACTTAATGCCAACACTCCTCAAACTCTTCAATGAAATTGAAAGGGAAGCAAGTCTCCCTAACTCATTCCTGGAAGCAACTATTACCCTAATACCAAAACCAGAGAAATATCCAACCAAAAAAGAAAATTACAGGTCAATTTCCCTCATGAACATAGAAGCAAAATTCCTCAATAAAATACTGGCAAATAGAATACAGAAAGTTATCATAAAGATTATACACCATGATAAAGTGGGATTCATCCTAGGAATACAGGGATGGTTTAACATATGCAAATCAATAAATGTAATAAGCCATACCAACAGGGCCAAGGACAAGAACCACATGCTCATCTCAATAGATGGGGAAAAGCTTTTGACAAAATCCAAAGCCCATTCATGATAAAAAAAAAACCCACAGAAAACTGGAATAAATGGTCTCTACCTCAACCTGACAAAAGTCATACATCATAAACCAACAACCAACGTCTTACTAAATGGAGAAAAACTGAAACCTTTCAACCTAAAATTAGGAACAAGACAAGGATGTCCATTATCACGACTCCTATTCAATATAGTTCTGGAAATATTAGCCAGAGCAATTAGACAAGAGAAAGAAATAAAGGGAATAAGGATAGGGAAGGAAGAAGTAAAATTATCACTCTTTGCACATGATATGATACTCTATATAGAAGACCCCCAAAAATTCATTAAAAGACTTCTAGAAGTAATAACCAAACTCAGTAAGATTGCTGGATACAAGGTAAACACTCAAAAATTAATAGCATTCTTGTACACAAACAACAAAGTCACTGAGAGAGAAATAAGGGAAACCACACCCTTCACTATAACATCCAAAAAATAAATGAAATATTTAGGAATTAACCTGACAAAGGAAGTAAAAGATCTATACAATGAAAATTACATTACTCTGAAGAAGGAAATTGAAGATTTCCAAAAATAGAAAGATATTCCCTGGTCATAGATAGGAAGAACAAACGTCAAGAAAATGGCCATTCTCCCAAAATTATTATACAGATTTAATGTAATCCCAATCAAAATACCACTTGCCTACCTCACAGAACTAGAGAAAGCATTCCTGAAATTCAACTGGAACCAGAAAGGACCTAGAATAACAAAAGCAATTCTGGGTCACAAAGATAAGGCAGGAGGCATCACAATCCCTGAGTTGAAACTATACTACAAAGCCACTGTGATAAAATCAGCATGGTACTGGAATCAAAGCAGACCTGAAGATCAATGGAATAGATTAAAGATACAACCACAACTATAAATACACTTAGTCACCTCATCTTTGACAAAGGGGTCAAACATGTACATTGGAAGAAAGATAGCCTCTTTAACAAATGGTGCTGGAAAAACTGGCTTTCTATATGCTGTAAACTAAAACTAGATCCATGTCTATCACCATGCACTAAAATAAAGTCAAAATGGATAAAAGTTTTGAATGTTGAAACAGAGACACTAAACTTACTAGAAGACAAAGTAGGTAAAAATCTTGATGACATAGGAGTAGGCAGAGAGTTCATGAACAAAAATCAGATTGCAAGGGAAACACCAGATTCAACAACTGGGATCTCATCTTACTAAAACGTTTTTACATGTCAAAGGAAATCTCCAACAAAGTGAAAAGAAAACACACAAACTGGGAAAATATCTTAGCCAATTGTCCATCAGACAAAGGACTTCTATCTAAAACATATAAAGAATTAAAAGAAATCAGGCCCTTAAAATTCAAGGACCCAATCCAAAAATGAGCATCTGAGATGAATACACACTTCTCAGAGAAAGAAATACAATCGGCAAATGCATATATGAAAAAATGTTCAACATCAATGGTCATTCGGGAAATGCAAATTAAAACAACACTGAGATTCCATCTCACTCCAGAAAGAATGGCCAAGATTAAAAAATCAAGCAACAACAAATGCTGGAGGGGCTGTGGGGAAAAAGGAACTCTTCTCCACTGTTGGTGGGAGTAGGGCTTGGAGTTTGGCTCAGTGGCTTAAGCAACTGCAGCGCCTGCCTGGCAGGTTTGAGGTTGCAAGTTCCACCACTGGTGCCACAAAAAAACCAAAAACACTGTTGGTGGGAGTGTAGACTGGTGCAACCACTGTGGAAATCAGTGTGAAGATTCCTCAAGAAGCTAGGATTAGAGATCCCATTCAACCCAGCTATCCCACTTTTGGGCATTTTCCCAGAGGAATTGAAAACATCATACCACAGTTATATTTGTGCACCCATGTTTGTAGCAACCCAATTTGTAATAGCCAGCTCATGGAAACAACCCAACTGCTCATCAATCAAGGAATGGATAAAAAAGATGTGGTATTTTTATACAATGGAGTACTACTCAGCTATTAAGAAAGATTGCATTGAGACTTTTATAAGTAAATGGACATGACTTGAGACCATACTCATAAGTGAGATAAATCAAACCCACATGTGTAAATACCATGTTGTCTCCCTAGTGTAAAAAACTGAAAAAGTAGCTATGATCCAAAATCTACAATAAATACTATGCAAGGGTAAAAAACTGCTCCAAGAGCAAAAGTAATTGGGAAGGGAAAAGGGGGAAAGGGGAAACGGAAAAGGAAAAAGGTATAAATCTGTATATATGTATATGTAAGATAACTAAAATGAACATTCTGCTGAATGTATCAGTTATTGAGAAAGAATGGTTAATATTCATATGATTAGATCAATTTTACATGTCTATATCTGTTAATGTAAACAACCATTTTGAAGATAACTATACACAATATTGCAACCATTGTCAAGTTCCTATCATCCTGTTTTGTAAACATATGTTACTGTTGTGCATTTGCTCTAGACATTTGTTTGTCTCTTTTGCTTTTTGTCTTTCTTATATGTGTCTTTTTTCTCTTAAATAAAAAAAAGATATTAGAAAGAAAAAGGGAAAGAGAAAGGCATATTAAATTCCAGGTAGCAACCCCCAAGCTCATTATAAAAATGTTATAATAAGTAACATGAAAAAATATAGCAAAGCTATAAGTATAGAGATATAATTTTGATGTGAGAAAATTTTGTATGATAAGGTTTCACCTTACGAGAGTAAGAAAACAGAAAATACCAAAACTACAAGGTTCAATTGTGTAAAATAAGTGGTTTAGGGATGATACTGTCTATTAAAGAATTGTATGCTCGGTTATTATAAGTTTTGCTCCTGTTAGTTTGATTGAGTCTAGACTGTTCCTTCTAAAAGGTCCTCATTACTCAGAAAAGATGAGGAGGCCAAGGCCCTGACTCATCAGTCACTTCTTCCTGGGCTGCTTCTCTGCTTTCCAGTTGAACTGTGCTTTTATTTTTTTTTATTTAAGAGAAAAATATATATATATACAAGAAAGACAAAAAGCAAAAGAGACAAACAAATGACCAGAGTAAATACACAACAGTAACATTATAGGTTTACAAAACAGAATGATAGAAACTTGACAATGGTTGCAATATTGTATATTGTTATCTTTAAAATGGTTGTTTACATTAACAGATATAGACAAGTAAAGTTGATCTAATCATATGCGTATTAACCAATCTTTCTCAATAGTGAACTGTGCTTTTAGATGAACCTGTAACTCTCATTTCTGACATTAGTGCTAAATATGAGCTTTTCCACGTGACGTCAGTGAAAAAGGTCAGGTCAAAGCTCCCTCACTGGGCAGTCACAACCTGAGTGACACTCAGTATTGCTGACTTCATGGTGTATTAAGTCAGTTTATATCTCCTAAGTATGATGGTCTTTAAAGATGCAAACCTGGAAAACATGTTGGTGACTTCTAGGCTAAAATTATTTATGACCATAAATGTTAAACTCAGATATCTGGCTTCATCTTTTCTTTTCTTCCAACTATTTATGGTAAAATATACAAATCTAACATGAGGCAGCCAGGCAAAAAATACAAATACTTTTTCAAGACCTTTTCTTTTGTGGCAATTATGTATATGACATATATGTGTCACAGCACTTAAAGATGCTGAAACACTGTACAGAAAATACATACAAACTGGGTGTGGTGGTGCATGCCTGTAATCCCAGCAACTGGGAGACAGAGGCAGAAGGATCATTGCAAGTTAGAGACCAGCCTGGACTACAAAGTGATCTCAAAACCAGCCTGAACTGCAGAGTGAGACCCTGTCTCAAAAAGCCAAAAAAAAAAAAAAAAAAAAAAAAAAAAAAAAAAAAAAACCAACATAGTTTTTGTAGATGATGTGCTGTTAAATGGCAAATTTAAATAAAAGTTTCTGCATGTCACTTAATATAATGATGTCAATGCTGTTATACTAATATGTTATGTTTTCCTTGATCTCAAATTTTATCTATAAAACTTTATAGTTATTATTTGTTAACATTGTGTAAATATTCAACTGATTCAACTTCTAAGGCAAACATGACAGATTGAAAAAAAATAATAATTACCTGAGCAACCCCTCAGTGTTGTCACTGATCTGGCCTATGCTGTTGAGATTCTATGAGGGGAATGATGAGGTGCTGTTTCATGTGCTCAGACATTTACAGAAACTTGCCAAGCAGCACCCCGTGCTCTTCTGTTACACACGTATCCTCTCTCCAGCCTCCTTGGCCCTACCCTGAGGGCTGTGCTCTTTTGCGCAGCTTAGCTTGTATTCTCTACTTCTCTGAATGAATTCTCATCAATTCATTCATCAAGGGGCTAAAGGCTCCTTCCATGTCACACATGAACAGGCAAAATGAATTGTTCATACTAGTGCTGACTCTCATAACCATTTAAAATCTATTCCCAAAACAGAAGTCAAACCCCACATATTAAAAGGCAATAAAATTTAACAAATAGACGTTTCTTACTACAGCTCTTTTTGGTAAACTTAAATGTATTCAAGTTTCTGTAATGAAATTACCCTCACATATCACAGTGGATAATGGCCCTCTCTGTACTTCCGGTTCCCTGCAAGCACTCCTCCATTTCTGGCAGGTCAAATGTGTCACTGGCTTCCCTTATGATGCCAGGAGACAAGCCCTTGTACAGCAAGTCAATGAGCTCCTCAAAACCCAATTATCAAAGCAAACAAAGGGGAATATTGTGGAAAGATTTTAACTTAGTAAGATTTTAAGTTTTTAAAAAATTGTGATTTTGAAGTTTTCACAGCAGTACGGAAAAGCACCTCAACACTCAACCTGAGCAGATGCTGTGAAGCACAAGAATTCCCTTCACCTCTGAAAATCTATTTCTGGCAATGATCCCACAAGTCACTTGCAACTCCAAAAGTGCAAAGGTAAAAAGGCTCCTTGTCTTTGAGTTTGCTGCCATATATACCTCAAGTAAGTGACATGGTTTATGGGGCTCATACTCTTGGACTTTTTTTTTTTTTTTTGGTTTGAGACAGGGTCTTGCTATGTCATACAGGCTGGCCTTGAACTCACAACAATCTTCATGCCTCAGTCTCCCAAATTCTGGGATTATAAGCATGTACCAACATGCCCAGGTGGGATCATATTCTTACCCCAGCTGTCTTGGACATAGTTATATGGGAAGATCCAAAACCACCTTGTCTGAGTTATTTTTTCTCATTGCTGAGACAGAATACATAATGCCCAAAGTTAGGGAAAGAAAGATTTATTTCTTACAGTTCTTGGAGGTTTCAGTCCATACTTAGTTGGTTCCAAGACAGCATAGCATGGCAGGACAGTCATTCATGGCTGCTGCAACAACAAGGTGAACCGCACACAAGAGAGAGCGAGAAAACACACCTTCCTCTTGCCTTTACACTGTATGTTGGCTCCACCTCCGGGTGGGTGCAGCCCTCACATTGCCAAACCCAGCACCAGACAACAAACCAATCATGAATGCCAGACTCAGCTGTGTCCATGGTTACATGAGGCTTTAGTGGGGGCCACCTGATCGACCACACTATAACATGCCTCTTTCCTCTAATGACAACTTGAATACAGACAGAACTTACCTGACACCTCCCAGACCCTTAAGAGGCTTTGCATGCTATTCCAGTGGATGCTTCATGCTGAGGCCCTGATGACCTTCCTACATCAAGGTCAGTGCTAACATGCCCACTCTGTACCTTAGAACAAACCACAAAAAGAGGAAAGTAGGAAAATCATGGTAGACTTAGATGAGAAGAGAATGGTTGAAATCAAGGGCGAAAAGCATGCAGACTCTGTGAGGGATGAATCTTGAACTAGACATTTAGATCAGTGAGGCATGTTATGTCTGATCATTGTTCTTCCACGTTCCCCAAACAAACTGCCTAGTCTTGAAACCTATGTGGTTAAAACTGCTTTTATTCTGCTGCTTTCTCTTACACTCATATTTTTAATAAAAGGCAGAGAGTCCTTGGTTTCAATGCTACTTCTGGGAATACCAGTAACTCTGGTGTTCTCAGTTGAGATGGCCCTCTCAATAATTGACCTGTCTCATGTCTGGGTGATCTTTCATTCTCTATGCTGCCTTGTGTGCACACTGCAACAGCACAGGGCATGCACAGTGGGGTGACTTTCAATTAAAAGATAGGAGGAGGCAGGGGAGAGAGTGGAGAGTGGAAAAGTCAGCATTAGAGAAACAGAAGAGGAAATAGGAGTGTGTACAAAGTTGAAGAGACATGACACAGTTCAGACTGGGCTCAGTAAAATAAATATTTTCAATACAGGAGTCATGGGAAAGTTTTAATAAATAAAACAGAAACTGCATTTATTGCACATATACATGAATATACAGTTCAGTTTAAACTTCCTAGATGCATATTACATTCAATAGCATACTCCATTCTAGGTACGAGATATTGGTTAAAATAATATCATCTGCCTGTCCAATTTCTGGTTCTGGCACAATCTCCATTTAATATTTGATTTCATGTATGGTTTATCACCTACATTACTCTTGGGCCGTTTATTCGTCCTTCCTTTTTCCCACAGGTGTGACTGCTGCTGACACTGATCACTGCCCCTCAGAGGGCCTGGGCACTGCTGCAGCTGTTCTGGAGGAGCCCTGTGGACTCACCTTCATCTGCATGAGCTCCTTTTTCCCAGCTGGAGTTCTGATGTGAGTCGTGTGACAATCTTTTACAGCTGGCATAAAGAAGAATTTGTCCTTGGAATAGAGTCTTTGCTGAAAAAGATGACAAAAATTCAAATAGAATTTACAAAATAAAAACCTGAACCCATTATGACAATATGAATACATTTGTTGGAGGTATAATTTTTTTAAAATGACAGGCTTAAAAATTTAAACTAAATAATTAAGGAAGTAACCATTGTGTTTCCCATTAGCTCTGTAATCTCAGTGTTTTTAACTCACTTTTCTAAATTCTCCACCTCTTTTCTTCTTTGCTATGCCCTGGTTGTCTCACCTTCCTATGATTTAATATTTCACTAAGAGTAGTAAAGCCTACAGAGCTGTAAGTACTTCAGGCATCATTTTTCTCTAAATTTTGAGCCAAACTCATCCTGCATGTGTATCTATAGCTACCTCTTTAATCTCTTTTTTCTTTAGTTTCAAACTGATATGCTCTCTTTAAATACATTAAAAATCATTTTCTTTTAATTGCCACTTAATATATAAACATCAATATTGTCACATTAATCATAAATTCAAAATACAAAATTTTTATTATGACACAATAAGTATTAAAACTGAGTGCAATACTTTAGAAATTATAAATAATATGTTGACATTAAAATCAAAGAGAAATACAGTAACCAGTATTAAGGCAAAATTGTGAAAACTTAAACTTAAAGAGACTACTAGGATGATTTGGAAGATACAAATGTCCAGGGGAAAATGGGCAATGAAGGAAATGGGAGTGAATAAAACTAACTATATGAACATGTGTTTCACACACATTGGCCCTGTGCTTCATGGAAATCGTTAGTTGTTATAAAGCCTGGTCTAATTTCTCATCTAAAAGAGAGTGCAGGCAGTGATCAAAGTACCTCTGGACAGAACGGAGAATTTTTGTTCTTTTCCAAACTAGTCTCTCTGTTATAACTATAAACTCCTGCATCGGGAATCTTACAGAAGAATTTCTGGCTACTGGGGTTTCTAAAAAACCATAAATGAGGGCTCGCCACCTGCCTCAGGTGTGACTGCAGTTCACTCAGCTCTACTCAATCCACCAATTCACTGCAAAGCCATTCTCATTTCTCAGATATCTGAATTGTGCTCAGTGAAGAATGCCCATGCAACCGTCACTGCAGGCAGTAGCAAATGATATATGACAGTGGTTAAATTGTTAAAATTAAGCATATTAAAGGAAAATTATTAAAAGTCATTAATTCTTTGACAATTTGATTTTTCATAAAATTCTCCCTTCTGATTTCAAGATTATTCAGTGTCACCTTTTTAAAAAGAAAATGTATTATTATGTATTTTGTGAAATTTGGCTTTTTTTCTTTTCTTCATGTTTTCATTATAGTGTGGCCCCATCATTGCTATGAATGCTCCTTTTGGGAAGAAATAAAGAGTGAGATACTTACAAAATCACGGTAGAGTAAATAACATCTGGTATACATGAGTTCAGACAATGCAGTTGCCTTGTAATGCAAGTTCCGGAGGATTACTTGGCATCTGGCCACTTCAAGACAGATGGGGTGAGAAGCCACATTCTGGCACAGAACTAGGGTTGACACGACCAGCAGGAGGAGGGACCCTGTTTAAACAAAACCACAAGCATCTGGGATGATCTATTAGGGAAGCATTGTCTATCTTCACTGCCTCTAGATAGACAGTCTATCTCACTGTCTATCTTCACAGCTTGGTGCTGTAAGAACTTGGATAAGGAAGAATCAACACTTTCCACTCTGTCCCTGTACATGACCTATATTTTCACACTGTAAGAAGTGGGTGAATCCTGAATTTTCATATTACTCCAAGAAGTGCCTCTGTACCATGCGAACACTTGGAAAGTAAATTAATGCAGACTCAAGACTTTTAAAGCATTCTTTTAAAATAGTGTGCTCTCTTGAGTTATTGGAAGTCTGAGTCTCCAGGAATTTGTAATTTTTTAACTTACGCACACATATGAGTGTCTTTAACAAGTGAATGAGAGAATGCCATATTTTGCCTGTATGTTTTTTCTTCATGCTTCATAAGAATAAACATAGGACTATTTAGTTGCTGATACTACCATAAAAATGATGCCATGGCCTGGATCTGCTAACTCACTGTAATAACACCATGCATTTGCTTCATACTTTGTCAAAACATTAAATGTTTTTCTAAAATTCAGTTTTACAATAACCCTGTAATATAGACTGAGCCTTTGTAATAATCAGGAAATATATTGGAAATGAAGGTTTAGAGCCCTTAAATGATTTTCCCCAAATCCTTTTATTAACTGATGTGGAAGCCAGAACTCTAAAGGTTCTTACAGTTCTCCTTGTCACTCCCTGCGCACCTCTGGGTCCTCAGGCTGCATGTGTGGAGCAGGGAGCTTGCCCTTGATCATGGGGCACAGTGTTTTCGGTGGTTACTTCCATTCTAGTGAGGAATAACACTTTGCATTCTGCTGTAGGGCAATGGGCTCTTGGAAGATAGATTGCATACACTTTATTTGCTCTATAAAACTCCCTCTTTAAAACTTTTGTCGAAGGTGAATTCATTAACTGGGTATTTCAATAGATGGACCTTGTCTCTAGTTTATCAGTAATTTACACTCACAATTAAAGAAACATCATCTAGCCAACAAATTAAAATCACCTTTTAACTTCAGTGACACTACTCCAGAAGAATTTGTGATATAAAATTGTATTATTTAGTGACTAAGTTCCATAGATCCTTTGGTAAAGGCTGTTGAGATTCCGCAAGTTGAAATAAGTTAAATAATAAATATCTACATACGAAAAATATCTAATCAGAATTCCTGTTGTAAAAAAAGTGCCTGAATTTTTTATTACAGAATGTAACTAAATGACTTTTGAAAATAATGTATATTGTTTTTATTCCATTTTACTTTTCCAAAAAAAGTACTGTAATTATGTAACGATTCCCAAACTTTACATTATGTGTGTTATAGTAATATAAACATGACAGATGGTTATTTTATTTACATATCTAAATGAAATGTGAATTCCAGATAGATATGTTGAGATAGGACTTCTAAGAAATACACAACTGGATAAACATTTCTTATCCATGAGCACGCGCATCTGTACATTTATTATCTTAATTTTTAGTCTAAAAAAATTGGAAATAAAATTTTTATTTGAGAAGTACAAAATTTATAGCTGTTACTATCTTATTTTTCATGCAAGAGCCTATAAGAAATAAAGGCAATACAAGAATTTTACACCAGCATAGTTTTCATTTTGAAAAGTCATTTGGCTTGAATGAAACAAACAAAGCAGCACAACATGCAAATCTACCAATATGTATTTTCTGTATTGTGACTTCAGAACCAAAAATTTCAATAGATTGACTCACAATTACCAAACACAGAGTGGACCAGAATACCAGAAAAACATTAGGTTCTGTCTTCTGGAGCTGTAACTAATTGGACTCATTGGCTCTTGTGATCCAGAGTATCCTGCATTCAGCATTATGGCTTTCTGTGCTAAACCCTTATTCTGGAAACTGACATGTGAATTGTAGAATGCTTAGCTGTCCCCCATTCTATACCCATGAGACACCAATTTCACCCTCCCTGTGCCTCCACAACCACGAGGAACACAATGCACATGGCCGCTATTGCCAGGGGGCCAAAGTAGGAAGGTCCACCATTGGAGGACCACAGAATCACTCTGTTGGGCACTGTGCAATTTCTATCCAGAGAAATGATTAGATTTGTCTTATATACCTCATAATCCTGAAACCTCTTGCTATGAGCTAAAATTATTTGTTAAACCACACAGGAGTGTGTATGAAACAAAATCTCCCTGAGTCACCACACGTACCTTTCCCCTTGGTGTCCATGATGCTGAACACGACAGGAAGCACACTTCACCAGAGAAGGACTGGGTGTCCCACCTGCAAGGTCAGATGCCAGTTCCTAAGTTTTTGACATTTTCATGAACACGTTTAACCAGGTCTTTTCCTTCCTTTTCCAGTTTTCTACTTTTCTCTTCAAGGTTAACCAATAATCTCATACAACAAATATATTACTTCTTGTTCATATTAAGAAAGATATACAGACCAGAAATGAAGAATTTTGATTAACTAGACCAAAAGGAAATTATAGAAATGTTAAAGGTGAGCTGTGGAGACTAGTATAGGTTTGAGGATATGCAAAATTATTGGAATCATTTACTTTAAATTTTATGCTATTTCTCTGCAGTTTCTTAAGTAGATAGTAATTTATTTTACCTAAGTAATAGTCCCTTGTGTTATCAATTATAAAATTTTTCCTTATAGAGTAATAAATGAATTTAGTTTCAAAATGTATACACTGAATAACATGAGACATAAAATAACTAGTAAAATTTAATATTGCAAACTCTGGGATAATGTAAATTGATTGGAACTCTTTTTTCTGCCATTTGTGCATTCTATTTTATCCTCTTTAAACAGAAATACCTGTGTAGCACCTTGTTTACCAATATGGATTGTCATCTCTTTACTAGTTTTGACTTTAACAATTAGGCATTGTTTGTTATTGTCCCCAGTTTGTAGATTAGGGCTCAGAGAAACTACATACAAAGCTATCAAATAAATTATTTATGCTCAAGTAACATGCAGGAAGAATTATTGAATAAAAAGGAATTGCAAAAATGTGAAGAAGGTAAAAAAACAGACATTTAACACACATGCATATGCACTCATGTCTAAGATGTACAGGATATCACCATTGACCTCAGAGAGTTTGTTTTGGTTAAAACATAGTACATTTAAAGTGGAAATATACACTTTCAAATATCTAGTAAATAATAGAGTAAACCAAAATTCTAGCCAAGAATTTTCATCATTCTCAAGGATGGAGATGAATAAACAGAAATCACCTTATATTCTATCTACATTCTCTGACTTAAATCACTCTGGGGTAAGGTGACAAAATTCATCTGTTCTGGACTCAAAGATGATCTATATATAATGAATAACAATGAATCTGGTAGTGACTTTCCCTAATAATTATATCCATGAATCAAAAGCAGCTTGTAACTTTCAAGCTCACTTTTAATGTCTCTGATAGTAGATTAATGACTGAGGTCATTTAAAAATTTTTAGCCATGTGTGGTGGCTCATGCCTGTAATCCCAGCACTCAGCACTCGGGAGACTGAGGGAAGAGAATCATTGCAAGTTAGAGACCAGCCTGGGCTACAAAGTGAGCTCCAGACCAGCAAGACACTATCTCAAAAAACAAAATAATAGTAATAATAATAATAATAACAATGTCATATGGACTTCCTAGTCAACACACACGTTACTAATATATGCATTAGCAATAATTCAATTACAAATTTTAAGCAAGCTAAAATCTCTGAAAATTGATCTTCTAATTGCCTTAGCAGTGCTATATTTTGAAGGATACATATTAAGTATAATGATTCATTGGCTCTGTAAATCTAAAACCTCGGTCAGGGTTCAAAACACTTCTACTACATAGTTATTTTTATCATGGAAAATAAAAATATGAGATATTAAGAATGCAAATCTGGGTGGAGAGAAATAAATGCTGTTTGGCATTTCCTTCTTCTCCAGAAAGGTTAAGAGTAAAAAAACCTGATAAGAACTGACATTAACAACTATTCTTAAAATTTAAAAGCGTTGCAACTTTTGTAGTAAGAAAGCATTAGAGTGATTCATGAAAACCTAACTTGTGTGTAGTCATTGGACAATTAATATTTTGAACTTGAAAGAAGTGAGTTCCTCAGTGAAATTTATTTTGTGCTTCCTTGTTCCTTTGTGCTTCATGTTTCCTGTGAGTGGCCTATGCAATATCTAAATAACATAAATGTAGGTTTTAAGCAGAGTCATGTTTGTCATATATTGTCTACTCCATATAGCACTACTTTTACCCGAATAATACTTAGATATGCTCTCTATTTATCACTTTGTCCTTAAATTACAACAGTATAGGAATTCACGAAAGAAATTTTTTTTGCTTTATTTAGAAAGCTCCCATGTGTTGCCCAGTTTTGTTCTGATGGTTTGTGAATAAACTGAGAACTAATTACTGATTTCTCTCAAGTAGCTAATGAAAAGGAGGAATGATGTTAAGGTTCTCCTGATATATTTAGTACATGAAAACAATAACAAAGTTACCCTTCTTTACTAAACGACTTTAATTTTTAACACTAAGTGACACCACATTGGTTTTTGTTGCTAGTTGGAGAAAAAGTTTGTTTTGTTTATATTTTCATTTCTTTACTAATTTCAATTCAAGGAATGTTTTAATTTTTGTATAACCTTTATGATGCAGCACATATCTTAATAGAGTCACATACGTTGAAATGTTTCCACAGTAAAATACAATGGTATTTATTAAAGAATGACAGAAATTAAAAGTCTAATAAGTATTCAAAACACATGTATGACAAAAGTAATTTTACATATATTAGTAGTGAATTATATTTCATAAGGTAAAGCTTTTAGTCATATTACTAGTGAATTATATTTCAAAAGGTGAAGTAGTCAATTATATTTCATAAGGAGAAATGATTAAAGTTATGTTTTTTAAGGATTTTAAAATTCTAAATACTTAGTATTCAAGAACTTATGCAGAATATGTATGTAATATGTATTTTTTTCAATATAACCTGTTAGAAAATGTCAAGAGCACCTAGGAGAAGGGACCAATGGTGCATTCTTGAATGACACTGCTTGCAAAGTAAGTAAAATATAATGGCATAAACATCCAATTATTTAGTTGAATTTCATGAATACTAAGACATACTATTCATCAAATTTATTCATGTTCAGTGCTTGGTTTTGGTAAAAGTTTGGAGATCCTTGGATTCTGCAAGTGACTCCAGGACCTGATTTCTTAATCTGTTGCAGAACCTTGAGGGCATCTGCTCCCTAAATAAGAGAACCGCAGAGAAGCATTTGGGAATTTCCTTATAACTACTGCTTGTAATTTCTCTGTTCATGAATTTGCCAATTTAAGTGTCTATCCATTAATATCTATCTTTCTACCTACATGTCTTGTTATCTAGTCTATGTACTGTACATCTATACATATGTATCTTATCTCTCCACAAATCATTGATTTATTAATTGATCTTTCATCCATCCAACTTCCTATTCATCTATCCATTTGTCCATTGATCTAAGGTAGTTTAAAATTATTGAGGTTCCCAACTGTCAGGCATTGGTTCTATTTGAGATCCATTTTTGCACATAAATGGTCCCAGGGAAACAGTTTAGAGGAATCCAGACACTTAACACATCATTCACAATTTTGTGCTGGTCTGTACTGAAAAGTATTTTTATACTTTAATGGTTCATTAAGCCACATTTGTGTGAACTCACTACTAATCCTACCTTCCTCCCACTGTTAAATTTACATATGCTAAATTACTTCAGATTGATAAAGGTGGCATGTTCTTCAGAAGAAATTCCACCTAAAGTTCTAGCCCACACAAATTTTACCCTCCTTTACATTTGTCTCTCAGAAGTTGTCTAAAATATGTGTGCTATGACATATCAATTTATTTTTATTTATTCATTAAATACAATATTGTTACCTATATATTTATAATCAGGTATTAAACACAGTGATAAAATGAGAAAAAACTAGTTTTGATTTGTTGTTTAAATAGAAGAAGAAAATGGACATATGAAGAATTCATTTCTTATTTCAATAGTTTACTTACAAAAGCAACTTACTTGACAGTCTTTTCGTGATGAGGAAAATGAAAATCTTAAGGACATAGTTAAGACCTCTGAAAATAGATAGCTCACATAATTTTGCTTGTCTTGATCATAATGAAGTTAACACAAATGATTTTTTATAAACCAGCAAAAACATACTTGTGGCCAAAGCTGAAATTATGCATCATCATGTTAATTTTTTAGTGATTTCTATCTGGGTGAAAATCAACTATTTCGTTTGACTATATTAGGCCAATTGGTAAGGGCAATTATTTTGAAGACAATAAGAGGTATTACAAAGGGAACTGAGGAAGGAAGGAAGGAAGGGAAAAGGAAAAAGGCATAGATTAATATGAGGGTATACATAAGATAGTTTGAAAGACTATATTACTAAATGCATTAACTGGTGAGAGAGAACAGTTGATACTCATATGATTAGACCAATCTTACATATCTTTATCTGTCAATCTGAACAACCCCCTTGAAGGTAATGATATGCAATGTCACAACTACTGTAAAATTCCAATCATCTCATTTCACAAACCTATAATGTTACAGTATCAAATATGTTGTTGTTTGGTGATCCCTTTAGTTTTTTGTTTCTCTTCTTTATGACCATTCTTTTATTCTTTATTGGTTTCATTCTGAACTATCTTGCTTGATTATATTAGACCTGAGGATATGAGCAGTTATTTTAAAGATAACAAGAGGTATTCTATGGGAAAAGGAGGAAGGAAGGAAGGGAAAAGGAAAAAGACATAAATTTATAAATAGGTATACATAGGACAGTTAAAATGACTATATTACTAAATGCATTAGCTATTGAAAAATAAAAGTTAATACCCATGATAAATTTTGCATGTCCATATCGGTCAATCTGAACAACACCTATGAAGGTAACGATATGCAATATTGTAACTACTGCCAAATTTGAACCATCTCATTGTGTAAACCTACAATGTTATCGTATCAGATTTGTTTTTGTCATTTGTCTGTCTTTTTTGCTTTTTGTTTGTGTCTTCTGTGTCTTTTCTTAAATAAAAAAAGAAAGTCAACATAGTCAAGCAAAATTATACTATTAACTGAACTTGTTTCTAAAAAGTAAAATCAATATAATATATATTCAATGTATATATATGTATATTAAGTATGTAATATGGTATACTATGATACATTAGATAAACTTACAAATTGGGAGATAGGAAGTCCACGGTATTTGTCTGTGTTCTGGAGAATCAGAAAACCCAGAAGCTCCTCTGCAAAAGAATTTCTAAGTTACAGAACAAGGGGAATTGAAAAAGCAAAACCAGTCTTATATCAAAATCAGGAAGCTCCCTGGAGAGGCATTGATATGAGCCTGAGTTGGGAAGTTGAAGAAACTGGGACTTCAAAACACAGCTACAGACATGTTCTTTCTTTCCCTTTTATTCTACTGGACCCAAAAGCCCATTGGAGGATGCACCCAGTCTTGTTACATTCTCCCCAATCAGTTTGGTGAGCAACATACCAGTCATACCTTTATTTTTCATTCCAATCATATCTGAAACATGCCATAGGCAGAACCCAAAGTGGGCTTTGTAAATCTGATAGACATTTTAAGACATGTCAAGTAGACATGTCATGATTTGCATTCACAGTTCATTCCTTGTTAACTTCACAGTCAGAAATATTTCCTTGAGCTGTACCTGCTTTCCAAATAAAGAGAGTTGCACATTCATAGATTTCATCTATAATAGACTCATTCTGCATGGCACTGGAAGCACATTAAATCCTTCTGCATCGTAGAAGGTGAAGATTGCTTTGGGCAGTGCACATTCATCAAATGATACTAAATTTTAATGAAGATTTAATAATATTTAAGTATAAAGTAAATCAAAATGCTATGTAGTATTGAAGCAGAAAAAGAATTTCCATATTAGTTTTTAATAATCCTTTAAATTCAGGTGTCTACTATAATTGCTTTTTTATTTTTTATTTTTACTGTTATGAATCTTGTCACATTTGTCCTTGAGGAATGTATTAACCTGATTTTATTAGAATTAGCTCTAAACAGCAGTATTATATAAACTGTCAAATATTCAGTGATTCAGAGCACAGCATCAACTGTCCATTTCAGTGAATATTTATTTTGTATCTGAATTCCAGTCATTTTTCTATCTTCCTCTCTGAAAACCAAACCATTTCCTTTACACTCATCCCCTTTATTACTCATTGAATGTGAGCACTGATGTAAGGAAGGTTGGTGGCAATCTTTTTGATGTGTAGTGCAATGACTATTGGAAAATCTGCTGGAGAAACAATTCTTTCTTAAATGTCATATGTGAGAAGGAAATTGGTTTGTGGTTTAAAACAGTAATGTAGTAAAAACACTATTTCAAATGAGTATCATTAATATCACAATCAAGTTTAATAAGGATATTAAATTGAAGTAAAAGTTTGAATTTGAATATTGTTTTTAAAAAGTTAAAGAAGGTTTAAGTACCACAGAAGACATACATTCTAGTCTACGAGTAATTATAATTAAGTGACTCTCAGACCTCGATCTATTATTTCGCAGGACACAAATTTCTTCATCCAGATGAAAGTTTTGCATCTGATTTTACCTGAATATTAGCTTTTTATTGCATGTAAGTAATCTGTACAAAATCTAAAATGTTGCAGCAATTACATCTTAAATGCGTATCTCAAAAATCCAGTTGCAACAGCCAAAAATGAGATTTCATTGCAGAAAAATGTCCAAATATTTCTTTCTTTCTTTTTTTCACTTTAAAGAGGAAAAACAATAAAAACAATGATAAAGAATTTCAAAACAAGCTAATAAGGGATTTACAATGATTAACATGTTGTGCATTCTTACCTTCAAAGTAGTTGCTCAGATTGCAAGACATAGGCATGAAAAATTGATCAAACAATATAAGCACAAACAGTTATTTTCAATGAAGTAATAGAAATTAGTAGTGCAATTATCTTATCCAACCTGTATATATATTTGAAAAAATTTATATATATTTGAAAGAGTTGCTTGAACATTTTTCTTTTCCTTTCCATTTTTTCTCCTTTTTTCCCATCCCAGTTGTTCTTTCATTTTGAGCAGTTACTTCCCCTTTCACAATATTTATTGTACATTTTAGATCCTACTTACTTTTTCAGTTTCTTTTGCTAGGAGACAATATGATGTTTACACATGTGAGTCTGATTTATTTCACTTATGAGTATGGTTTCAAATGCATCCATTTACCTATAGCCTCAAGTTTACTATATTAGCAGTTACATTGAAAAATGCTAAGTTAAATAATGTTAACTCTTCCTGTGATTCTAGGCAAGATAGTAATGTCATTTTTCTTTGAGAGTTAAATTTTTTGAGCAACTTAAGAGTACGATCCTACATCTTACTGTGAATCTGTGGTTTTCTTAAAGTATTCAGTATGATGTAGAGTGCAGAACATCATGTGGAATCTACACCTCATGGAACCACACGCCACCAGGCATCAGCTGTAAGGAGTTCATAAGCAGTTTTTTAGCTGGGTTTGGAGGGTGACTTTGATCAAAATGGAAGAGTGGAAAGCTAATGGAATCTCTTACTCTTGTCACTTTTCCTGGTAGAATGGATTAAGAGATCTTACGAGAGGCCGAGGCAATTCTGTGCCTCCCAACAATGAGTTTATGCTCATTCTCTGAGTGTGAATTATTCTGATGTGATTAACAAGTTCCAGGGATAGAGGAGATTCTCACTTTCTGACTTAACATGGGTAAAATTTCAAATAAATTATGCACAAAATATTTTTTCCCTTCTTCATATATTTATTTTTACTGTGGAATTCAACTTTGTACCAGGATTTGTCTTGGGAGACTTTTACAATAAGTGACCTGGATCCCAAAATGTTGTATAGTGTACAAGGAAAAGGTATCTGCAAAATTGATTCTATTTCAATATAATTATATTATAGTGAGTAAGATGAACAAAGTGAAAAGAAAAGAAAATATTCTTTACCATGTCTAATGTTCTTTGCAGATATAAAGTTGTGAATGGAAAATGGTGAGTGGCCCAGCATGGTGGCATATACCTGTAATCCTAGTACTTGACAGGCTGAGGCAGGAGGATCACTGTGAATTTGAGGTCATCCTAGACTAAATAGAGAGTTCAAGGCCAACCTGAACTACATAGTGAGACACTGCCTCAAAAAATATGGTGAATGCTTAAATTAAAATATTCATCACAACAGAGGACAACAGCCATTAATCCCCAGTCAATATCCACCTTGTCACCATGAATATATGTCATTCATGTCATTTTAAAACATAGTTCTGGAAATCTTCTTCATGAGTATTTTTATCAGATGTGATGAAAAGTGCATATGTCAAGTTCTGTTTTTTCTCAAAGATGATGAGGACAGTCCTAACATGGCAGACTGGAGACAGAGATCCAAGAGGCAAGCCCAGAAGAGAAAAACTGAGTAAAACAGGTACTCTTTGACAAGGAAGGCAAATTCTCCCAGATATGAAGAGTTAATCAAAAAATGAAATCCCCTAGATTGAGTTGAATACCAGGTGGGTTGAGAGAGGGAAGCAGAGACCCTGTTGATAAGCAACACCCCTTGCTCTTCCACTCGTGCACATGTCATCTTAGAAGGATCTCTGACATCCTGAAGGAAAGCAAGCACTCCGGAGGCCATGCTCCAGGAGCCTGCTCCATGCATAGGCTCCCTTCTCCATGGAAGAGGAACCCACCCAGGTAGGAAATTCCACAGAGGACCAAGGACCATGGGCACAGCCAGTGCCATTGTGGGGGGAAGGGTAGGTAGCAGCTCTGTAACAAGCACTGCTTCTCCCTGTTGTCTCCTGAACACCAAGGATCTCTGCATCTCTGTGCATTCTCCTCACTACTGATGAGTCAGGATCAGTAAGGAAAGTTCCCATCCCTAAGCAGAAACCAGCTGAACCCAGGAGTCCCAGGAGCACAGAGCTCTCTTGCAGGAGGCACAGACTACAGGCCTGAGACAGCAGGGAGAAGTGAGGCACAGCAAGAAGGCGACTGCAGCTGTGCCCAGACCCTGGGGCGGCTGAGACAGCTCCTGCTCCTCTTCCTCCTGCAATGCAGTCAGTCTACCTTACTGTGACCCATTATCTACTGTTTTTCCTTCAATTCATTTATATTTTGCATTCCTCTTGTAAGTAAATCAGTGCAATATTGAAGCTCATAGGCCTGATTTATTTCAAGTAATATTATGGTGTCAACATCATCCAATTTATTTTTCAAATGATTTATTTTTATCTTTTTAGTAGCAGAGAAGTAATACACTGTGAATAAATATGTTTTTATCAATTTACTGCTATTTATTTATTTATATTGTATTTTCTTAACAATCAGGAATTGCAATGATCGAGTGATAGCATAAAGAGAATACACATTTTTCATCAGTGAATGACACAGTTCAGTGAGAGCATAAGAAATTGAAGATATCATGAACAAACAATTCTGGGAAGGGTACTGGACAGAAAAATTCCTGGACAGGGAGAGGTCCACCTGCTGGGAAACTCACTATAGTGTCTCCAGACACCAGAACTTCCCTGCACTGAAGCATGCAGGGCTGAGACTCAACCAGCTGATGTGGGAAGAAAAAGTTACTAAGACACAAAAGCATTCTGCTGAAAATCATAATCAACATAGTAGCTAAGTAGACTTAAAAAACTGTTCACTTTTCAGCCAAAATTGAAAAGTAAATGCTGCATAATTTAAAACTGTATGTAAGCTAGTTTCACCTGGTCCATTTGGTTTATTTACTTTCCTTACTTCTTCAGAATTTTTTAAAGCATAGGTTTGTCCCTCTGACTCCTGTTAAAACTGGAGTATGAAATCAGGGAGTATATGATAGTGCAATAGGTATAGAACAGTCCTGGCAAACCCTTTTGAACTTTCAGTGATAACAAACAGCCAGATGTAACACTCAAGGCATAGGTACTCCACCACTGGTATAGGCGAAAGCCTCCTTATTTGCTTTATTAAATTAACTTGCTGTCACTTTTTTTCAGTATAGTGTGGTTCAAAACATGCTTTCCCCACACATGATACCTTAACATGTGAGGAAATGAAGATCCTAGGAAAGTCCTTTATTCCACTCTTACTCCCTGAAGAGGATCATAAGGCTCTCATCTCTGTGGGTCCTGCCTGGGGAAGTTGTGTGCCTTGTCCTCCTTCCCTGAGGAGCAAGATAAGGCTTTCATTGCTCAGGTGCTTTCAAGAAGGGAAGGAGTGTCCTATCTTTGAAGGCACGGAGACGAATACGAACACACAGGCCTTGCTATTTCCCCCAGGTTATTACCATTCGGTCAGACCTCATCCTGTGATCATCATTCCCCACTATTATCTTCTTTTTATCAAACCTATCATCCAAAACACACAAGATTCCCAGATACTGTGTGGTAAAATTTCCTTACAAAATTTCTTCTGTGTATATGACTTATTACTAAATAAATCTCCATGTTGTACTCTCCGTCATCTTGTCTGTTTTTATACTGGCCTCAGCCCTGATTCCTGAGATAGGAAAGAAATTATTTTATGTCCTCAATGTGTCAGCCTATTAAACATTATTAGAATTCCAAAATCTAAATTGGATTTTTAATTTTGATAATTCCTTTCATTATTGCTCTTTAGACTTCTTAATTTATAGTAAGTTATTAGTACTTATAACTTTATTCTCTAGCCCTCCCTGTAGCCAGGCATACACATGCACTCATAATTTTTCTTACCTAGATGTTGGAGTGATTCCCTAAACCCTGTATCTTAACTGATCCTGAAATTTGCTTTGGTAAATGTGATGTTGTTCACCAGGCAAGAAATAAGCAGAGAAATGGAAAAAATCTTGTGCTTTTCTTTTCTGCTCGTTCCTTTCAAATCACCAAGAGAACATACCTTGGCTAAACTACTAGAAACAGGTCAAGTTGTGAGTCAGGCAATCTTGCTGTCCTGGTTGGTGCCTGCCTCCTCAGCAACAGCTGGGTGAAATCCAGGCATGCAGTGCCTGAGGAAAGAGAATATCTGTCTCCTCAAGTATGACTGAGCTCACCAAAATCAATGGTTGGACACAAATAGCAAAACGGATGCTAATCCTCAAAGCAACTGAACAACCTTGTAAAATGCAAATTTATATATGTAATTTTCATCTTTTCCATAAACTTTTTAAATGTTTCATATATTATTTTGCAATAGAAAATGATAAAGACTTTTAAAACTGGTGTTTGATTATCAGAAAATGTTTAAAATGTCCTTGTAATCTACAAATTAAGGTATACCTCTAGATGGACAATGAAATATAGGGAAAACCACATTTTCCATAGATCCAAGAAATTATGAGATGTTTGTCTAATATTATAAATTTATGTATAAAGAGCTACAAATGATCAAATGATTACACTTCACAACTAAAAAAAAAAAAAAAAAAGAAAAAGAAAAAGAAAAAGAGCCAGTCAGTTCCCTTAATGACAAACCTTGCATAAAGCTCTGCTGGTTTCAAAAATCATTGTTTACAAACTCATGTCACTTCTATTACTTGCAAAGAAAATTTCTCATATTGTTGCTCTTTAAAAATGTACCTGCTCTCTTGGGCAGGGAAATGTGGTTTCAGTGGCCAAATTGAGCATGTGATTGTGTATAACTTGTTTTCCATTCTTGAAAAGAAGTCACTTTCTAAAGGCAAAGAAATGACAGCTTTAGTTGTGCAATTGAGGACATCATACACAGCCAGCAAAGACAAACTAATGATACACATCTATAGCTAATTATGAAGACAACTGAGAGGTTAAGACAACTTCAGTTTAATTTTGATTGTTTTTCTCAACCACCCTCATGTATCTGGTCACTTTCTTGCTACAGGTTCCAGAAAGTGGAAGAGTTGCCTAACCCTGGAGATGCTCTCTCCTTGGCAGCAAAGGCAGAGGACGTGGGTGGAGGGCAGCAGCCCTGGAGCGTGGGCAAGGTTCAGCTGCTCCTGGTTGCCTGCAGTGACACAGCTGTGCTGGAAAGCTCATGGAGCTGACTGTGTCAGGGTGGCCTGTCCCTCACAGGAGGCTCCCTAGCACCCAGCACTGCTTTCCTGGGCTATTCAGCTGTGTGTGGTATCTTCAGTCACTCAGTGGTTCCCTGTCATCTTCATATCTTTCCATTAATGGTTGATATATTGTGTCAATTTGAGAACTTTAGAAGTTTGACTAAGAGCTTCAGCAGGGAGCCAGGGTCTTTACTTTGTAAACATTCTGAGCCTGTGCAAGAAGAGGGCACAGAGGTAGTATGAGTGCTCTACCCACCAGAGGGTGGGCAGCCTGCTTACAATTTAAGAGAGGAGAAGAGGTTTGTTCCTCCCTCCTTTTGCTCTTGTTGCTTTACTATCTTCTGTCACCTTAAAGTGTCACCCCAGTGCCAATACCACCTTCTTTGGAGCCAGATGGTTATGGACTGAAACCTCCACAAACACTGAACTAATAAACCTTTCTTTCATTAATTTTGGGTATCAGGTATTTTGTTCCAGCAATGAGAGCAAAGTAACTAAGACATTCCCCCAAGTGATTATTTCATAGGCAATTTTATATAATGTAATATCACACATCTAAAGTAATGGCTTAAATAAATTTTTATGGCTACCAAATTTTTATTTTATGAGCTAAAGTCCCAACATTTAAACTGCATATGAAGTATTCTCATAATTACTTAATTCTTTATCTCATCCAAAGAAGTGCACCACAGTAGTTCTCTGTATTTCAAAGTTTTTGCTACAGTAAAACTGTAATTAAAAATGATTTTAACTTTTAATTCTAAGAAAATGATAAAAATTTATAGTAGCAAATATTAACACACAACCAAAATATACTGGTTTAAGAGCTCTTGGCTGCAGGTGGAGGTGAAATGAGAAGATTCAGTGGCTGAAAAGGGTCACTGTGAAGAAAGCATGGAAATTATCTTTAATACTCATTTTTATTCCATTATAAATAGTAAGAACCTAGACATCATTTTTCTTGAGAGTTTTGTAAACCAACAGGTTAACTTTTATTTTGTTTTATTGCTTGCTTTTTTGTTTGTTTTTCTGCTGTTATAATCATAATTATTTATTCTTATAGTACTACTTTCTCATATGCTGCACTAATAGACACACAGTACTTCAGAGATTTGAAACACAAAGTGAAGAAGCATGCTTTACTATGATGATGAAAACATTTTTGACCCACGAAGTCTTCTATTTTATTTCTTTCCTCGCGGAAGTCTTTCCAAGTCTGCAGCCACAGCTCCACTTCACTGTATTTGCCATGAGCTGCCACTCATCCCAGAGCTGGGTGAAGCTGTCTTAGTTCCAGGTGGTGGCTCCACTGGGGTGCTGACCTCTCCCTTCAGGCCATGCTGAGTGGGCTTCCTTCAGGCCTGGAGTTGCTTCCTCTGATCTGGGTTCAATTCAAGCCCTTTACAGGACCTATGTGCCTCTTGAGGTTCCTGGATTGAAGAACTATGAGAGGATGAGAAAATAAAGAAGAGGCAAAAACTGGGGTCAGGTGGAGCCCTTACCTTCCTGGTGGGAGGAAAGGAACTCCTCAACCACTGTAGCATGTTTATTTATACACTCAGGAGGAAGCTGTCAATTTCAACCTTGCTTTCTAGCAACTTGTTTGGCTGGCGTGGGTCTATGGCCTTCTTGGTGCTGGAATAGCTTGTTTATGTGGCTTGTTTTGGGCTGTGTTTTCAGAGCTGGTCTTGCTTTAGCCCCATGCATATGATCAACCTTTTTCTTCAATAGCTCACTATAGGCTCAGGTCATTTTTTCCACAGCCCCCGGATCAGGCGCTCCCTCTCAGTTCCATTGTGCAAAGGCAGGAACTTGGCCAAGATGGCACAGCTCATAGGAGCAGAGCTGAGCTGCAAAGTCCCTACTGCTAAACACAAGTAGACACAACCTCCTCTTGTAGTATTACAGCCCTCTTAGGCCATGTGTGCCTGCTGCTTACAAGAGACCATAAATAATTCTGTTCCTAAAATTATTCTAGTTATCAATGATGAAATGTCAGATTACTTCTGATGAGTTTAAAATGACACTTCATAAAAAAAAGTCTACTTCAAATAAGTCTTGGTAATGAAATTTTAGTGTTACTGTTTGAATTATTCAAAAACATGTCAGAAGCTGTATCTTTGATAAGAATTCATAAACTAATAGTGTACTTTTAAAAAGCTCATTGTAACAGGGAAAAATAACCATGTTTTTTCTTTTTGCACAACTCTTCATTTTGTTTACCTTTGGATTCTGTACATTTAGAACATTTTAGTAGATGTAAAAACAAACAAACAAACAAATAAACAATCAAACAGTAAAAACCATCTTAAACCAGAAGATAAGTTAATGGAATGTTAGGGCTTGAGAATGCACACTGAAAACAAGTTTCCTCCAAAAGATTCTGAAGTCACTGAGGTCAGTGATTCTGTATTTTGGGGGCACTCAATCTAAAACAGCACAGAAAGAATGAGAGAGAAAGAGATGGAGAGTAAAGAAGCTTTAATGCAGGCACGGGAGAGTCACCACAAAGGGCATGCTGCCTCCCTGATGTAGGCATGGGAGAGCCATCATACAGGATGTGCTGGCTCCCTGCAGACAAAGGATGGGGGTTGGCTTATATGTATTCTTCTTAGGGAGGGCCTTTGGTTAGCTGACTTTAGTGTTATGTGTGCATGTGGGAAGAACAGGCAGGGTGTTCTGGGAGAAAGAATACTGATAAGATGACTTTTGTGGTTTTTGTAACTTTGGAATTTCACCATGATGACTGAGCAGACCTGTACAGGGGAGCCCTATCACTCCCATCTCTTGGTGAAAGCGGGTGATGAGGATCGCTCAGGCTACTTCCTGCTGAACTGGGATGATGTAGGGGGATCCAGAGGAGCGAGCATGGGGCCAATGGGCAGATTCCACACTGGTCTGTGAGGTGGTGATTTCACTGAGGACAAGGATTTCTTTGATTGTCAATGCCTGAATCCTAGACTGGATGAATCATGAGAGGAGTCTAAAAGCACAAGGGGCCAGTAACAACGACACCACCACCACCAACAACAACAACAAAAAAGCCATAGCAGTGATAAGGGGCCTGAAATGGGCATTAAAATAGGGGCCCATGTATCTATTGTGGGCCACCAAGAGGACAGGGAGGAGAATTAGAGACAATGTACCTCTTCCCAGTTCGGCAGCCTAAGGTTTTTAACTTGTCCTTTGACTATGCCTGATTTATTGAAAAAAATAGCAGCATTCTTCTCCCAACATTGCATAATACCCTCCTTTTTCAGCAGTTAGAACATCAAGTGTTCAGCCTTGCTAAAGGACAGCTGCTGCCAGTAGTTAATCTGGTCTTGTAGTGAGTCAACAGTTTGTGACACTGCATCAATGGAGGTTTTCAGGTCATATGATAATTGACTGTAGTAGCCCAGACTTACTCCAAGTTCCCCTGCCCACATCCCTATGGCTGAGAAAACATCTATTCCTGTTACATGGACTTTTCCAGACAAAGAATTGTCCATGAGGAGGGCATATTGGTGATGATTGAGAAGACGCCTTTCATAAGTGAGTGCAAGAGGATAGAATGTCCACATAAGAATACATGTTAAATTAGTAGGCCAGAGTTGTTGGGAGTCAAGGTGAAGGGCCCCACAATTCTTGTCAGCGGATGCATTTGAAAAGAGGCTTGGTCTTCCTGGACTGGGTAGGCCATATATAGGTCTTGTAAAGATAGACATAGCCAACAGTGAGCATCATCCTCTGACAGTTGGAGCGCAGTTTTTAGAAATTGGTGAGTATTATTAAGAAGATGGAGTATGGACAGTGTTATGGGAACAATTTTAGAGGGTGAAGAAGAGGATATGTGGCTGTTTGTGATAGTGTATATAGTAGGGAGGAGTCTCTAATGTACATAACTGCTTTCATATAGACGCTCAAGCCATACATAGACCTTCAACTCTAGTCACCACTCATAGTCCTTGAAAAAAAGTACCATTCATCAACACACTCACAGATGCCATCCCTGTGCCAAAACATCTCCTCAGAGCCACCTACCTGCCAACTTCCCAACTCACCAACCCTCACTGATGACTGCTCATTCTCCTTCTAGGACACACACTCCACAACTTTCAACCTCACAATTTACATCCCAAACTAAAATCCCAAGTTCAAATCAAAATTCTCCAATACTACAACACATCACAAATAACCCAACTCAAACCTAGCCTCTCTCTACCTTTTCTCCAAAACTGATAACAAAACCCTTACAACAATTAACTACATGGCCATCAATACATCTGTCACTCTTTGTTTCCTGTACTGTCAGTTTTATCCCTCCACACAAACATGAGAAAAGGTTTTCGGGCAATGGGGTTGGTAGACTGTAATAATAAGACAGTTCTGTGCAAAGAAAAGGGTTTGGAATGTACAGGAAGTGGGTCCTGTCTGGGGAGGCATTGGCAGTCAACTCCCATAACAGAGACTGCAGACCAGAGATATCGACCCAAAAACTCAGGAAGAACACTATGGTTGGCCTCCATGTCAATAAGGAAAGAGGGTTTTACCTGAGATGTCCAGCAAGATTTGGGGCTCTAACAGAGATACCTCAGTAGGGCCGTGGGCCTGAGCCCTGTCAATCCTCTTCAGTAGCAACGCTGAGCAGATCAGCCAGTGATAAGTCCAATGGTGGCAGTGTCCTATCCCGTGAGGGTGGGGAAGGTGATGGCTTACCCACTCTCTGGTGGACAGGGCAGTTGCACTTCCAGCAGCCCTCTTGGTTGAAGATGGGACTGGTTCCCAGTCGTGGCCACAGGGCAGGGCAGGCTCCTGTCCAGTGTCCTTTTTCTGCCACACTTGAAGCATGGTGGGGAGGGGCTTGGGTTTTTAGAGTTTTCTCCTCCAGCCTGTGTTCTATCTTGAGCCCCAAGTGACACTGCAGCTGCTGTGGCTAGAAATTAGCCTTGGAGTTTTATCCTGGATTGTAACTTTTTTAAGGTTGTCCTGAAACGTAACCCTTTAAAGGTTGTCCTGTTTTTGCTATTTTTGTCTATCGTTGAAGACATGGAAAGCCATATCTAGGAGGTCTCCATGGGCGATTGAGGACCAAGGTCTGACTTTTGAATTTAGTCTGAATGTCTGGTGCTGCCTGGGAAATAAAATAGGAGTTTGATGTATTGTTGAGGGAACAGATTAGAAGTAAGGATAACATAAAGATCTTTGTAGATAGAATTAAATAGTGAATTTAAACTTTTAAATATAATTGTATGGGTCAGCAGCTAAGGATGTTACATGCTGGAAGATATGTGAGAGATTGTAGAGGGGAAAATGGGACATGAACATGGATTGTTTTTGGTATTTGTCACCTTGAAATGGGGAAGGAAAGGTTAGGGTGAGGGTCATGTAAAAGGTGGTCAGAGTAGGGGTAATGAAACATCATGTGGGAAGGGTCACCAGATGGTGGTGAGTGTGAGGGGCCTCAAGATGGTGGCAAGAGGAGGAGTGAGATCTGGTGTGGTGTGGTAGAGAGGAGGATCAGGAGGGGGTAGTGAGGAAGAGAGATGATGGCAATGGAGGAGTAGTGGGGGAGGTAGCAGGTGGAAGTGAAGATGGTGGCAGAGGAGAGCAAGGAGAGCTTTGTGGGTATGGTGGGTGGAGGATGACAGCAGAAGGCATATTGTCTGTAAGGTCAGCGGGATTGCCAGGTAAGTATTTTGGCAGTGTGGAGAAAGCCAAAAGTATTTGGAGTGCTCCATATTCCTGAATGAGGGAAGGAACATGCCCTGAGAGCATAAAAGGCCTGAAGATAAAGAATCTGACCATTTGCCATTAAGGTAGCAAAGTTGTGTAAATCACAGAGGTGGTGACTGTTATCAAGCTTATAGTGAGGCTGAGCCATCTGGTGGCAAAAAACTAATTTGTAACCTGAGGTGCCTCTGAGACAACAAGCAAGTGAGTGTTTACAGAGTGAGTAGTCTCAACAGGCACCCAAGTGGAGTGTGTTTTGCCAGGTGAGAAGTAACTTTGCCCATTGTGACCGAATTGGAGGTGAACCAAAAGGCTAAAGCACAAGTCACACTCCTGTAAGTGGTCATCACCCCTACAGAGAGTGTGATTGAGAGATCCCCAACACCTATGTCCAGCAGTTATCATTGGTGGGACAAAGTGGGGGGGCTGCAGGATGGTTGTGGTCCTGAAGGATGTGGGGTGGTATCCTGATGCAGGTTATGAGAGAGGCACCCCGAGCAACAGTAGAAGTCAGCTCACTTGTGAGAACCTGAGGAGATGAGGAAAGGCCAGTGTTGGGCGGATAGTGGCTAATGGCAGAGGCAGGAATCCCCCAGAAGAGAAGGAATGAAGGAGAGAGAGAGAGAGAGAGAGAGAGGGAGGGAGAGAGGCCCATAGGGTGGGGGTGTGTGTTCAAATCAGGAGATAGGCCAGGAACAATGACCACTGTCCACTTCTAGTCACGGCACCATCTGATTGAGAATTTGGGGTGGCACTCAGTCTAAAGTGGCGCAGAGAGAACAAGAGAGAAAGAGACAGAGAGTAAAGAAGTGTTAATGCAGGCATGGGAGAGTCACCACAGAGGACATACTGGCTCTCTGATGTAGGCATGGGAGAGTCACCATAGAGGACATGCTGGTTCTCCAATGCAGGCATGGAGAGCCATCACAGAGGACAAGCTGGCTCCCTGATGTAGGCATGGGAGAGCCATCATACAGGATGTGCTGGCTCCCTGCAGACAAAGGATGGGGGTTGGCTTATATGTATTCTTCTTAGGGAGGGGTTTTGTTTAGCTGACTTTAGTGTTATGTGTGCATGCAGGAAGAACAGGCAGGGTGTTCTGGGAGAAAGAACACTGGTAAGACATCTTTTGTGGTTTTTGTAACTTTGGACCTCCACCATGATGACTAAGCTGGCCCATGTGGGGGAGCCCTATGAGTCAGTGCATCTTTAAAAGATCTCCCAGAGAAATGTTGCCTCTGAGGATGGGAACATGACGTGCCAGGTGTGCTTCATCTCTTCTTTTCAGCTGTACCAGCTCATGTGTGCTTTGAGCATAATCATTCTCTTTCAATCTGAGTTTTATAATCTGTCATTTGAGGAATGAATAACTTTCTTTCCTTGGAAAATATTGAGAAAACATTCCCTTAATATTTCACTGTTTTGCTTTGAATCATGTTGTAATGCATTGTGCTACTTTGTATTGGGATTGTCTTATGTTTACATTCCTGCCCTAACTTCCAATTGAAAGAAATGAAGTTTTCTGAGGTCATTGTAACCACACAAAGATGTAATCTTATTTTTATTCTGACCCTTACATAACAGAAATTCTTAATAGCCATCCAAATTCACTTCTGAACAAGTACACACACTGTAATTTTTAAAAAATCTTTAGAGAAGTGACTCTGAAGAAGTTTACTATAAATAATTAAAGCTTATTTATGTTAAGAGGAAAAAAGAGAGTATAAACAATTTGCATTAGTATGTCCACATTTTCTCCTGCTTTTGTTTCAATTAGCAGTCCAGCAGTTACTCTCCACAGTTAAAAATATAAGCTATCAGGGAGGAGGATGAAATTTTTTATTAAATATATTGGTACAATTTAGATATAAATGATAATATTCATCATAGGGAATTTGAACCTGTATGTGATATGTCTTTTTTAATAATAATAAAAAAGAGAATGTATAGGACATTAGAAAAACATTGGCAAGAAACATAAACATTATGAACGCTATATTATTTTCAGGAGAACAATTCACAGTAAAAATGAAATCTGAAAATGACCCTGTGAAAACTACTTTTCACTCAAAATTCTTTTCCTTTAACTATCTTAACTAATTTTCTATATACATATGTAGTTTTTTTTTTAGTTTGTCACACAAGTGCAACAATATGATGGTCACATATGTGTGACTTATTTATTTCAATGAGAAGTACATTTTCAAGGCACCTCCATTTAAGTATGAAAGTGTCCAGTCTATCATTCTTTATAACTGACTAGCATTCCATTATATAGAAATACCACATCTTTGTTGTCCATTCCTCAGTCGAGGGGCATTTAAGTTGTTTCCAAGATCTGGCTATTATGAACTGTGCAATTATAAACATGGGTACACATATATATCTGTGGTACAATGGTTTTAGGTCTTTTGAGAAGATACCCAGAAGGGAAATAGCTGGGCCAAATGGGACTTCCAATCCTAGCTTTTTGAGGAATCTCCACATTGATTTCCACAGTGGTTACACCAGCCTGCATTCCCACCAATAGTGGAGAGGAGCTCCTTTTTCTCCACAGCCCCTCCAGCATTTGTTATTAGTTGACTTCTTAATACCAGCTGTTCTTTCTGGGGTGAAGTGAAATCTCAGTGTTATTTGCATTTGCATCTCTCAAGTGACCAGTGCTGTTGAACATTTTTGCATGTATTTATTTGCAGTTTGTACTTCTTCCTCTGAGAAGTGTGTGTTCATCTCAGATGCCCATTTTTGGATTGGGTCTTTAAATCTGGGAGAACAGATTTTTTTAAGTTCTTTATACATTCTTGATAGTAATCCTTTATCTGACGGACAGCTGGCAAACCTTTTCTCCCACGTTGTATGTTGTCTCTTCACTATGTTAGTGGCTTCTCTTATTGTGCAAAAGCTTTTCAGTAGGATGAGATTCTATTTGTTGATTCTTTGTTCTAGTTCCTGTGCATTTGGCTTTTGTTCATATAGTCTTTGGCTACACCAATGTCTTCAAGAGTTTTACCTGCTCTATCTTCCAGCAGATTTAATGTTTCTGTTTTAACGTTGAGATCTTTAATCCATTCAGATTTTAACTTAGTACATGGTGAAAGACATGTGTTCAGTTTTAAGCTTCGGCATGTAGGAAGTCAGTTTTTCCAACACGATTTATTAAAGAGGCTATCTTTCTTCCAATGAAAGTGTTTGGCATCTTTGTCAAAGATAAGGCAGCTTTGTTTGTCTGCAGTTGTTTCTGCAACTTCTAATCTATTTCACTTATCTTCAGGTCTGTGTTTTTGACAGAACCACACTGTTTTCATCACAGTAGGTTTATAGTATAATTTCAGGTCAGGAATTGTGATGCCCCCTGTCTTGTCTTTGTTGCCTAGGATTGCCTTTGCTATTCTAGGTCTCTTCTGGTTCCACATGAATTTTAGGATTATTTTCTCTAATTCTGTGAGGTACATTATTGGAATTTTGATTGGGATTGCACTGAATCTGTATAACAGTTTTGGGAGTATGGCCATTTTCACTATATTGAGTCTTCCTGCCCAAGCGCATGGGATATCTCTTCATTTTCTAATATCCTCTTCAATCTCCTTTTTCAGAGTACTATAGTTTTCAGTATAGAGGTCTTTTACATCTCTCACTAGATTGATTCCTAAGTATTTCATTTGTTTGGATGCTATTGTAAAAGGTATCAGTTCTCTGATTTCTCTCACAGTGAGATTGTTATTCATGTACAAAAAAGCGATTGGTTTTTTGAGTATTGACTTCACAACCAGCTACATTACTAAACCTGCTTATTAAATCTAGAAGTCTTTTGGTGGAACTTTTGGGATCTTCTATATAGTGTATCATGTCATCTCCAAATAATGCTAGTTTAACTTCTTCCTTTCCTATCTCTGTTTCTTTTATTTCTTTCTCTTGTCTAATTGCTCTGGATAAAGTTTTCAGGACTATGCTAATTAAGAGTGGAGATAGTGGACAACCTAGTCTTGTTCCTGATTTTAGAGTGAAAGCTTTCAATTTTTGTCCACTTGGTATGATGTTGGCTGTTGGTTTGTCCTAGATGGCTTTTATCAGATTGAGAGAGAGACCATCTATTCCAATTTTCTGTAGAGTTTTTATTATTAGTAGGTGCTGAACTTTGTCAAAAGCTTTTTCTGCATCTATTGAAATAATCATAGGGTTTTTATCCTTGGATCTGTTAATATGATGTGTTACACTTATGGATTTACATATGTTGAACCATCCCTGCAACCCTGGGATGAATCCAACTTGATCATGGTGTACAATCTTTTTGACAATTTGATGCAGTCTGTTTGCCAGGATCTTATTGATGATTTTTGCATCAATGATCATTAGGGAGATTGGCCTATAATTTTCTTTTTTAGTTGGGTACTTCTCTGGTTTTGGAATCAGAGTAATGCTTTCTTCCAGGAATGAATTTGGAAGTATTTCTTCCCTTTCAATTTCATTAAAGAGTTTGAGAAATAGTGGTGTTAGATCTTCACTAAATTTCTTGTAGATTTCAGCAGTGAATCCATCAAGGCCTGGGCTTTTCTTTGTTGAGAGATTTTTAATTACATGTTTAATTTCATTTATTGATATTGGGTTGTTTAGGATTTTTATATCGTCTTGATTCAGCTTTGGTAATTCATATATCTCTAGGAATCTATCCATTTCTTCTGTATTTTCCATCTTATTAGAATACAAGTTTTCAAAAAAGGTATACATGATGTTCTGGATTTCTACTGGGCCAGTTGTGAGTTGACCCTTTTCATTCCTTATTGCATGAATTTAAATCCTTTCTTTCCTTTTTTTGATAAGGTTAGCCAGGGGTTTGTCAATTTTATTTAATCTTTCAAAGAATCAACTCTTCAATTCATTGATTCTTTGTATTGCTTTTTTGGTCTCTAGTGTGTTAATTTGTGCTCCTTATAATTTCCTCCCTTGTACGAGCTTTTGGTTCAGGCTTCTCTTCTTTTTCTAGAAATTTGAGGTTCAACATTAAGTTGTTTATATGAGTTTGCTCTGTTTTCCTGATTTGGGTATTTACTGCTATAAATTTCCCTCTTAAGACTACTTTCGTTGTGTCCCACAAGTTCTGGTATGTGGTACTGTCAGTTCTATTCATCTGTAAAAACTATCTAATTTCTTCTTTAATTTCCTCTGTGACCCACTGATTGTTCAGTAGGGTACTATTTATTTTCCACGTGTTGATGAAGTTCTCGTGATTTCCTTTGGCATGGATTTCCAATTTCATTGCACTGTGGTCTGATAGTATGCAGGGGATAATTTCAATTCCTTTACATTTACTTAAGCATGTTCTATGAACCAGTATATGGTTTATCTTGGAGAATGCCCCATGTGCAGCTGAAAAGAATGTGTACTCTGGTGTTTTAGGATGGAAGACTCTAGAGACATCTACTGAATCCATATGCTCAAAAGTTTGAATGAGTTCTAATATTTCATTATTGATTTTTTTGTCTAGTTGATCTGTCTTTTTGTGACAGCAGGGCTTTGAGGTCTCCCAATACAATTGTATTGACTTATTTCATTTTTCATGTCCATCAATAATTGTTTGATATAACTGGGTGCACTAGTATCTGTTTCATATATATTTATGATTGTTATCTCTTCCTCTTGGATTGTTCCATTTACCAAGATATAGCGAACTTCTTTGTCTCTCTTAATCAGTCTTGGCTTAAAATTGGTTTTATCTGCAAATAGAATAGCAATCCTTGCTTTGTTCTGAATTCTTATTGCATGGAGTATTGTTTTCCATTCTTTGACTTTCAGTCCATGAGTTTCTTTTTGAATTAAATGTGTTTCTTGTATACTTGCTTCTTGATCCATTCTGACAGTCTGTGTCTTTTGACTGGTGAATTGAGATCATTAACATTGATGGTTAAAACTGATGTGTATTATTTTCCTATTACTGGTTCCTTCCTTTTTATTCTTTTTACCTTCCCTCTAATTGTTTGCCTTTCCTAGTGGATTCCTTCTTTTGGAGTTCATGGAGCTGTAGTCCTTATTATCTCTTTCTAAAATGTCCTTCAGAACATTTTGGAGTGCTGGTTCAGTGGTCATGAATTTCCTCAGATGTTCTTTGTCACGGAAGTATTTTATTTCTCTCTCTATTTTGAAAGGCAGTTTTGTTGGATACATCAATCTGGGTTGAAAGTTGTTGTCCTTTAAAACTTGGAGTACTTCATTCCAAGTTCTCCTTGACTTGGGAGTTTGTGTTGAGAAGTCAACTGTGATTGTGATGGGCTTTCCTTTATAGGTGATTTGTTTCTTTTCCCTAACAGTTTTCAAAATTTTATTCTTGTGTTGAAGTTCTGGAATCTTGACTATGATATGCCTAGAAGTAGTTTTTTTAATCATTGCTAATTAGAGTTCTATATGCCTCACTTATTTATATGTCAAATTCTTTTTCACTACAAGGAAAGTTTTCTGTCATGATATCTGTGAGGATGTTTTCAATGTTCTTTGTCATATCTCCTGTTTGTTCATTGACTCCAATTAATCTTAAGTTATTCTTCTTTGTCTCATCAAGCAGCTGCTGGATTGATTTCTCATGTTCTCTTGCTAGTTTTGAGAAATCTTTCTTTTCCTGGTCACTAACTGCAAGCCTATCTTCAATATCTGGGATCCTGTCCTCACATTGGCTTAATCTGCTTTGAATACATTCAATGAAGTTTTTTTTCTCCTGAATATCTGTTTGAATCAGCTTTATGGAATCCATTTGTTTCCTATATTGTGCTTCCATAATTTGCGTAAGGTTTTTTTTTTTTTTTTTTTTTTTTTTTTTTTTTTTTTTTTTTTTTTTTTTTTTTTTTTTTTTTTTTTTTTTTTTTTTTTTTTTTTTTTTTTTTTTTTTTTTTTTTTTTTTTTTTTTTTTTTTTTTTTTTTTTTTTTTTTTTTTTTTTTTTTTTTTTTTTTTTTTTGTCTGTGTCTGCTCTAACATCACTAAGCATGGTGTGTATTTTGGTGATCTCTGTAGTTATTTGAGAAATTATTTCTGATTTCACTTTTTCCAGAGCCTCATTCAATTGGTTTGTTACCATTTCACAGAGATCTGGTAGGGGGCTTTTGGATTTTCCAGTCTCATTTCCCCTTGGATTTGCCTTTGGTGAACTGGGTGTCTGAGTGTCCTGTTTAACTGCCTTCTCATTTATTTTCTTTGTTAGTTCAATTCCTAAAGTGATACTTGTTATTTGCATATGGTGGGTTGATTTATTGGTGGTATTAAGGACATCCAGGTGATGATCACTTCTCTGAGGTATGTTCCAGGTGTAGCTGGTTCCTGGGCTCTGAGTCTATTGGAACATCCCACCTCCTCAGTTTGTTAGAAATGAGAAGCTGTTGCTAACCTAGCCCAGCCCCTGGTTCTTTGGTACTGTGTCTCACCACTCTCTGTGACCCCCATTCAATCACAGCCCTGGACCATCAGGGCTAACAGCTATCCAGAACAATCATGTGAACTCTGGCTGCAGTGGCACCCACAGCACCAAACATAACCAACAAAACAACAAACTGAGCCAACTCCTGATTTGCAATTCTCAACCATATAAACTGAATTTGTGACTATATGACTGAATGCAAAATAATCATATGCAATACATAAGTCCACAATATGTCAATTCTGTCCTCAAAGGTCAGGACCCAAAATGGATTTAAGAGAAGACAGGGAAGTGGGAAAAGAGAAAGAGTCTGTAAGTAAGTTGGAGGACAAAGATGGGTCCCACCAACTTAGGGAAAGTGATGGAGAGGACTGAAGGAAAGAGGGCCAAAAGAGACAAAAGGTAGAACAGAACAATACCACACCCAGAAGGAGGGCAGAAACCGCACTCATGCTAAAAGTAATAATAATAATAATAATTAATAATAATAATAAAGAAACAAACAAACAAGACAAACAAACAAGAAAGAGAAGAGAGAAAAAAACAAGAGTCCACCTTCAGGATTCTCTGAATTCACTTGTAGACAGCCTCTGAAGACAGTGACCCAAATTGTGGCACTATATCCCTGCAAACGAGCAACTGCTCAGTGACAGAGTAGTAGACAATCTTAGCAGTCCTGCCCCAAGAACAGACTCACAGGGCTCACCGCAGTCCAAGCAATTTCTACAGGTTTGTGCTCAGCAAGTAGCTGCTGGAGGAAGCCAGCAACAGTTTTAGCTCCCAGGCTTATCCAACCTGACTCTAAAATGGCTCCTACCCAATCACTCTCTCCTGCCAGAGGACAGCACCCTCTGCACTCACCGCCAGCCAGCGCAGTACTCCAAACCTGCTGCTGTCTTCCACTGCCAAATCACTTTGTAGAGGCCTCTTGGCTCACCAGCTGCCACCACTACCGCAACCATGTGCCCCCACACTCCACCAGCTCACCTCATGCAGTGATTCTGGTTCCAGGCAAAGGCACTGCCAGCTACCACCTTCTTCTTTGTTGAAATTTTTCTTTTCGCTCTCTCTGCGGGCTTCAATTCAGACTTCAGACTCTTTCTGTGTCTAAGGAGCTCCACTTCGCTCCTTTTTGTCTTCCTCAAGATGGTATATTCCCATGTCTAGACAGTATCTCTCAAAGAGGGTGTTTTCTCTGCTGCTTACTACTCCACCATCTTCCCAGAAGTCCTTCTGTGATATGTCTTGATTCCTCTTATTTTTACCATTCCTCTCCACTCCCTCTAATCCCTCTTCCCCTCCTTACTTACAAAACTTTGTTTCCATTTTGTCCTTCTTAGGTTTATTTTTCTATTTTTCTTCCTTCTTTTTCCTCTCCACTCTCTCTAATTCATGTTTCTTTTTAAACAATTTCTTCTTATTCCCCAACGTCTATTGTGCATTTTATCCTTATTTACTTTTTCAGTTTCTCACACTAGGGAGACAATGCAATATTTACACATATGCGTCCAATTTATTTTTCTTAAGTATGTGGTCTCAAGGTCTATACATTTACATAAAAATGTCTCAAGTTTATCCCTCTTCATGGCTGAGTACTCCATTGTGTGAAGAAAACCACATCTTTCTTATCCATTGCTCATTTGATGTGCATTTGTGTCATTTCCAAAACTTATCTAATATGAACTGAGTTACTATAAACATGGGTGCACATATATCACTGTGGTATGATATTTTCCATTCTTCTGTGAAGATATCTAAAAGCAGAATATCTGGGTCAAATGGCACAGCTAGTCCTCATTTTTTGAGGAATCTCCACACTGATTTCCACAGTGGTGGCACCAGTCTCAGCAACAGTGGAGAGGAGTTCCTTTATCCCCACATCCCCATAATTTGTTATTGGTTGATTTCTTAATATGAGCCTAGAGATATTTAGATATAATACATTAAATTACATAAAATGTATTCCATGTATTCACAGCATTTCTAAGGATGTCAGGGTTTATTTGATCAAAAGTTAAAAGTGACCGATACATGACACCTGCTAAAAAGAATGAAGTTTTCTTCTTTTTAAAATATTTTTATGAGTACATGTTTTCAGTGAATGCAATTTACAGTCGTCTTGGGGGAGTGGTTACATATACATAGTACAACTAGGTTCTACTTGTTTATATTCCATTTCCTTCTCCCCCACCTCCCTCCCTCTTCTTCTAAATTCCCTTTTTCCATTTTAATTCTTGCTGATAGTGATACATTAATCTCCTTTTGAGCTGCATGCAGGGTCTATACAGTCATCATTTTCTTCAGTGGTATAGCACACCTGTGAGACTCTGCTCACTTCTGAACACAGTGTTTTTAGACATTTGGTACTGCGTGATCTACTAGTGAAGAGCAAACAGGATACATGGGTATTTAGACTTGGAAGTGTTAGAAGAATCTGAATAGATGCTGAATCTGAGAAGAAAAACTCAGTACATTTGAAGTCATGCATGGTGGCTCATTCCTGGCCATTTAGTGAAACCATATTTCAAAATATATTTTAAAAATGTATCTGGAGTTGGAGTAGGACCACCCATTCAAATGTAGCCTTATAGCAAAATTCACAAAAGAAAAAGAAAGTTAAAGCCAGTACTGATGAAATGGTTGTAATTGTTGTATTCTCCTTAAATATCCTCATGCACATTACCCCTTGCATACTCCATAGAATATTTATGCATCTGCTCAATCACTTCTGAAGAATACAGTGTTCAGTTTTAGGTCACAGTCAAGCAGACATCATTCACTAGCATCTCACTGGTGGTTCACCAGAAATCTTAATTTGGTATTTAGACTTTCTAAGAGTGAAATATGTGATTTTGCAGGTGGGCTAATGGTGAACTTCTGTTTCATACAATTACTTTTCAAATGTTGCCAAAGTAGTCCCCTGATAAATGCCATTATCACAAATATCTAGAATTTGACAAAGAGGAAGAATGAAACATAAAAAGTATTGGAAATTTCAATGACAGATAAACAAGAATTAAAGTAAGTACACTTTCTACATAATCGCCACCTTTATATGCAAAGGACTGTAACACTAGCAAAGTAGTTGTTGTCCACACATTTAGGGGGAACAAGAAGATTCAAGAGATTGGTTTGGCCAGAGGATTCTGTAGTGTTCTAAAACTTATGGAACCACATTTTCAGAATCAGTGACAAGATTAATATAAAAAATGAACCATGCTTTGAGGGGAGAGATTGGTTTTGTTGGGAAATTTTTCTATAATGGTAGGAAGCATGTTAGTTGTCTTTTATGTTTTGATATAGAAGTTTAAAAGCTGTGTTAAATTCTAATGTAGACTTATGCCAGATTTTGCTTTTCTTCAGAGGTACAGAAACTCACCATATAAAGACAAAAAAAAATTCCTAGTAGAAAAGAAAATCTCACTTGATCTTAGTCAAAAGGCTGAGAAACAAGAGAAAAGAAAATCTCAGAGAAAAAAGTAGAAAAAGGGGACAAGAAAATAATACACATACAGTATTCACATTTAAAATACAAAAATTAAGGCAGATTCAGGTTTTCTTCCAATGCAGTAGTACTTTTCACTCGTATTTTTTTGTGTGTGTCATTATTTTATTCTTTCCACTTACAGTTCTTCTGTTCTGAATTTCTAACCTGGCTTTTCTAAAATGGGTTTTAAAATATTGAACGTCTACTGTTTACAAGTCCCTGGGAAACCTTAGTGATGATATAAAACCTTCCAGATAAATCCCTGCCTTCCGGGAGACCTGGACCTATGTGAGTCCTCCTATTAGGCTGTACAGCGGCAAGGTGAGTGACACTAATCCAGTCTCCTCTTTCTAAGCTCAGTGAGTAGAATACTGAGACAGTGTGGGGAGGTATCTTTGTTCACTTACCTGGTAAGTGGTAAAAGTTTTGAGACTTACAGTCTTAGCTATTGTCACCACAGATCATGACACATTCTGTTTAGAAAAGGGAAGAGTGGAATCTCCCTGCTGAGGTGGATGTCTGCTAATGGATTCGACTTTCTGATTTATTGGGTGTCTAAAAAGGTGGAGAGGTAACTTGGGTAACACCAGGAAGGGGTCAACCAAGCTGCAGGAGTGGTGTCCCTCTACTGCCCGGGTTCATGAATTCCAGTGTGAAGGACCAGCAGCAGAGGCTGGAATGAATTATACCACAGGCAGCAGAGCTATGTGGAGGACGTGGGAGTGAACCTGAGCTTTCCTATGAGGAAGACACCCTGCAGTGTGCTGTCCCCACTGGTGAGTGTCTTGGAGAAACAAGAGTGCACCCAAGGCAGACACATGGCCCTGAGAGTGAATTTGAGATGAGTCCAGTCAGTGCCGGGACATCTATGAGAGCACCTCATGGTCAGTGATGCCAGAATCTTTGCTTTCCTGTGCTCCTCTACCCAGTTCCAACCTCCTTGGAGACATAGAGACCATGAGAATTAGGGGAGGAAGCTTGCAGGAACTGACCGCTTCTTCACTCCCTGCTGTGTCCCTTGAGTCAACATAGAGAGGGAGGAGAGTATTAAATGGTGGAATATGAGATGGAGTTGGACCGTGACCAGGCTAGAGTGAGTAGAACCTGTGGAGAGTTTCAGGGTGATGCTAGCGAGATGGGCATGCAGGGGAACGTGGTTGAAGACAGGAGCTACAGGAATCTAAAGCCAGTTCCTCTTCGTGTCCTAGAAATGTTTAGCTGGTTATGTGAACTCAAACTTTCAGAGCATTGTAGTTACAGAACATGTGCCACCTGTCAAAGCATTTGAAATTTAGCTCAGAGAACATGGCTTTGTGATGAGTTTTGAAAATTCATTATTTATTCCATAAATATAGTGATTGATAGTCACCTAACAATTTTTTTATAACATGTACTACATAAATGCAATGCAATCCTAAAATAACTCATTCTTTATCTTAATTGCAAGGTTATTTTGTATTAATTGTGACCAGTTTTGTTAGAAATTCTCAATACTGATGACACTTTTTCTTTTGTTTTTGCTAAATGAAGAAAAGAAACATCGACAAATTGACTCTGGAAATGTTGAAAATGCTAGAAGAATAGTTTTTACTTTTTATGAAAAACACTTTAAATGCTCTACAGAAGCATGCCTTTAAATGGAGTAAATCCTAAATAATTTTTACAATTGATGAATCATTAAGAACCATTCCAGAAACATAAGGAACGTTGTTGACACTGCAATTGTAGTTAGGGGCAACTGGACACTTCAGTGTCTCAATAAGTGATTCAATCTTTTGTAAATCAGTGAGCAGGCACTAGAGCATGTCATAAAAAGTGTACAGGAGAGATTTGTCATCAGGCATCTGCACGGAATGAAGTCCCCACCACAAAGCATAGTCCGCATTGTCTGTGCTGTAAGGGTCAAGCTAGACATAAAAAAGTTAGGTAAAAGCTTTTATGTATTACATAGGGATGATTGATCAGAAAGGAGATATTTGATGTCAAAATGAAAATCCAAGTGTATTACAAAATGTCATCATGGTTGTCATGCTACAGTGTTGTATATGGCTTGATTTCTAATTTTCTGTGTAAAATATGTAACTGTTAACATTCTGCAGATATTCAAATGTTAAAACATATACAGTTGATAAAAAATGATGTTTCTATTTTATGTTCTAAGATGTTTGATATTTAGATAAGATGATAATGCTTCTATTACACTGTACTGTTATCAATCTTTTCTTCTGGAAGTTCAACAACTGAGGTTTAGAGACCAACAATTAGAGATAGATGGTCTAAGAGGAGAGGTCAGTGAGGACCCAAGAAGTAAGAGAACCTCTGCTGTGACATCCTATACTAGGTGAGTCCCTGATCTTCTGATCAAGGAGACTATGAGACCACAGAGGAAAGTGATCATCAGTGAGTGGTGTGCCTAAGGAATCACCAGGAGAAAAAAGTCTCCCAGGCTTTCACAGAAAGCAACTTGGTTAACCAATGGCATGACTCATCCAAACAGCGAACACTGACAAGAACTAAGATGTGTTATGCATGATTCCAAGACATTTCCTGAAGAGACTTAACCTACCTTGATAAACAATCAAAGAACTGATTGTTTTTAAAACAGGTCTCACCTTAACTTGGTCTTGAATATCCTGCAGAAAACATACAACTACTAGAGGTGTATAAAACAATGCTAAAGTAATACGTTATAAAAGAAACAAATCACTAACATCTTCTGACAATTGCCAGCTACACTGATAGCTGATGGCAGTTATGGATTAATGGATTGCACAGCATTTCAACTTTGGAATGCAGGGACCTAAAGTCCTTGAACTGCACTTAAAATAAAAAGATATTCTACAGAATTCTCAAACACAGCTCCTCTAGCTTCAACTGACCACCCATTCTGTGCTACAACAAAAGAAAAAAGAGGGATATGTAGGGAGTCATTGAAGCTGGAGGTTAAAGCAAGACCAGCCCTAAAAGCAAAGACAGCTCAAAACAAGCTACATAAACAAGTTGTTCCAATACCAAGAAGGCAAGGGGCCCAGGCCTGTCAGGCAAACAAGTTGCTAGGGAGAGGGGTTGAAATTGACATTCTTCTTCCCAGTGTATGGAGTATATAAATAAACCTGTTACAGTGGTTAAGCAGTACCTTTCCTCCCACCAGGAGAGTAGGGGTTCCACCTGACCCCAGCTTTGTCTCTTCTTTATTTTCTTGTCCTCTCGAGGTCCTTCACCCCACGAACCCAAGAGCCACATGGGTCATAGCAAAGGCCAAGTAGGGAAAATGGCTTTGTGCAAAACCAGCAAAGACACAGGTACATTACACTTATGACTTTGGTTTATGTCAAAGACAATTGCAAGATTGTTAAGAGAATCTCATTGTAATTTTGATCATTTTTCTCAACCACCCTTGTGTATCTGGTCACTTTCCTGCTACATGTTCCAGAAGGTGGGAGAGTTGCCTAACCCTGGAGATGCTCTCTCCTTGGCAGCAAAGGCAGAAGACCTGGGCAGAAGAGAGCAGCCCTGGAGCATGGGCAAGGTCCAGCTGCTCCTGGTTGCCTGCTGTGATACAGCTGTACTGGGAAGCTCATGGAGCTGACTGTGTCAGGGTGGCCTGTCCCTCACAGGAGGGACACCCAGTACCCAGCACTGCCTCCCTGGGCTGTTCAGCTGTGTGTGGGGATTGACTCAGTGAAATGCTCGCTTTTATCTTTACACCCTCTTGAAAAGATTATTTCACAGACTTTTCTTTGAGTCAGGATCTCACTGTGGAGTCCAGACTGTTTCCAAACTCATGATGTAACCCAGGCTGACCTCCAACTCATGGTGATTCTCTAATCCTCTTTCCTCAGCCTCTCAAGTGTTGGGATCACAGGCATGCACTAGCATGTCCAGCTTCATAGGCTGTTTTAGATGATGAAATGTGAGACATTTGGAATGATGTTTTCAAAGAAATTGTATTTTTTAATTTTTTTATTTTTCATTTTATTTATTTATTTATTTTTGCAGCTCTGGGGCTCAAACTTACAACCTTGAGCCTGCCCAGCAGGCGCTTAAGCCACTGAGCCAAACTCCCAGACCAATTTTTTTTTGAGACAGGGTCACACTATGTAGTTCAAGCCAGCCTTGCTCACATTGTAGCCCAAGCCGATCTCGAATGTATGACGCTCCTCCTACCTCAGCTTCCCGAGTGCTGGGGTTAAAGGCATGCACCACCATGCCTGGCGCAAAGAAATTTTAATGGTTACAAGAGTGTTATTTTATGAATGAAAAATGCAGACATTAAAATTGCACAAGTGGGATATTAGATAAATTATCAAGGGCATGAGAGCTCTACCCTTAGGATGATTACCATGTTATGGACCAGAGTCTCAATACAGCTGTCCATTTAAACTGCAATGCATTAGGGTTCATTATTTTCTCTAATTATCTGTACCCAAAGTAGAACTTGGATCTTGCTATTTGAAGAGGAGCCTCAATATTCCAGAGGTTTAGAGAAACAACTTTCTTTTTAAAAAAGAAGATGGGCTGCACTTACCAATAGTATGGCAGACACAGAGTGGTCAAGCTTTTCAGACATGTCTGGTGGCCACTAGTGGTTTTAGAATGAGAAAATTTGTGTAATCATTTCCCATGCAGGATTGGAATGGCTTGCTAATTCAACCCCTGAAGAAGGTTCAGTTTATTACCTAGACTTGTTCCCATGGTTCCTCAGGGACTGGTTATAATGCTATGGACTTCAGGTGCTGTCAGGCTGCTCTTCATGTGTCTCTATCAATCTTTTGATTTTCTGGAGACTTTAGAACTCTCCCATGCAATGAAAGACTGTAATGTACTTGGATCAATTGAATACCATTAGGAGTTCTGTTTACAATTTAGCAGGCTCCTTTTTTCTAGATTTAATACAGGAGAAGGTGTAAAGAGGCTCCAATTTGAGGTCCCCCTCGATCCCTATTATGCTATGGACCTAGAGGATTAACTTCCAAAGGAAAAAGTTAATTTGCAGCAAATGTGTTTACCCTTAATATCCATGTCACCTGCACATTTTCACAGGAGATGATGTCCACAGAGAGGATCATTATAAATTTCCCTAGGCCCTTCCCGTCCACAGAGAGGATCATTATAGATTTCCCTGGGTCCTTCCATCCTCTTCTCAGAGGGGGAGGTGAGGGTTGTGGTAGGCCAAACCCTCTGTGGGAGTGGGTACTTTCAATCCTCTAGTGCCATGAGTAAGGCACATAGGCCACCTAAGAAAAAGGAACAAAACCCAGCAAGTGCTTTTGTACAGTCATGTGACAAGTATCTTGTTTTCTTGTATTTAAGCAGGACTTGATTGGCCCTAACTTTGCTTATTGATGACTTGGGTGTGTTGAAACTTTGCTGTTTTTTTCAGCCATAATATTATTCTCTTCTTTTTTCTCTGATCTTCTACTTTTATCTCCATAGAAATTCCTGTTTTTGAACCCAGCAAATGTCATGTCATACATAGGTGTCTGGTGGCCAGTCTGCAAATCTCACTGACTCTTTCTAAAATACTGGGTTTCTTTGGGATATTAGGCACTGTTGGAAAGAGGGGAAAATCCTATGTGGACTCAGAGACAGATGGACTTGTGAGGACAGGATTATCTAAGACAGCAATGTGCTTTTCCTCAGAGGGCTCTTTAAGTACCATAGTTCATGGGCCTTTCCAGAGATAGAGGCATAAAAGCCTGAATGTTAGGGATGTGACACAATATTTCTTGTTTTTAAAAATTCAGTCTAACTCAAATTAATATTTTAATTTACGGTGACATTTTTTAACCAACTCTCATCATTTCCAAGTTCATACTAGACCCAGTTAAAGACACAGGTAGATCCCTGATGGGTTCATATTATGGGGGCTTTCAGGAAAGAGAGAGAAGACAGGGTCTGGTCCTTTCAGAGGGCATCCCCTGCAGAAGGAGATAGACCCATGAGTCACAAAGCATCCTTCATAAGATTCAAACATTAGAACAAAGTCTACCTGAAGCAGCACTGCTGCTTCCTTATTTACTGCATTTCTCTAGACTTCTGCACAGTGACCCTTTGTTTCTGTACTGTGCTCCCAGGTGCAACCTTGGCAACCTGAGAAACAAATATCTCTTACATTTATCCAGGTAACGCTTCTGTATTTTTTTAAAAGCAGGGGAAGAAACCTTTCTCTATTTTATTTTATTTTTCTAGCATTAACTGAACAAAGAACAAAGTTCTTAAAACTTTGTGAGTGTAAGGATACAGCACATCATTCATTAACTTTACACACACAGCAGTTTGAGTTGACCTGTACTGGCTGTCCAGAATGGGGTTCACTAATTAAAACCACTTGCTGGGCTACTGGACCCCATGGCTTGATAGTGGCCACCCCAAGTCTCTGCTAAAGGAGCCCCTGGGCTAAATCATGGATGCCTGAAAGCTTAGCAGAGGCTGCTGAATAAATGGCTCAGCCAGCTCCCAGGGAGACAAGCCATAGGAAGCTACAGAGCTTCAGCACAGCTTCCTGGGGATGTGGATTGCCATGGTTCTCCCTGCAAGGTGACTCTATAGGCTGTCCCACAGTCCAGACTTTCAAAAGTACTGCCTACTGCCTTCAGCAGGGAGGACTGTGGGTGCCCTGACCCCTGGTCTGCACACTGGCTGTGAACCTAGTGCTGTTCTCAGCTTGTTTCCACCATCGTCCTGCTACACAGTGAATCCAAGTCCCCACCTGCCATACCAGGGTGCTGGGGATGGTCACACATTCATGCTTGCTTGTAATGCAGCAGAGGTTGGTGCTCAAAAGCAGAGCCTCCGGCCAGGGGAGGGAAAGGACATACTATCCCCATCCCAGCACAGGGAGGAGGCAGAGGCATGCCCTCAGCTTTGTTCCACAGTTTGACCCAAGGCTATCAGCCAGGGAGGCCTGCACTGCTAGGTGTGACCGTCCCTACCCCATCTGCTCCTTAGTCCTCGTGGCATCAGTGAAAGTGTCACCAGGTTCTGGAGCACTGTACCTCCAAGGGGTCCTTCTAAGCTCTTGTCCTGAACAATGAATTGGATGGGAAATCTGGGAGCAAAGTGTATTACATTTATTAAAAGTATTATTAGGTAGGATTAAGGGTAGAAAAAGAAGGAAAAGAAGTCAAGATAGTGAAGAAGTACACCCTGCAGAGTATAGGGCAGGCTAGAGATAATAATTATCTTAAATTCTCATGTATACAGGGGCCAGATTTTGCTTTTCTGTAAAGCTACGGAGACTCAACTTGAAAAGACCATAGATACTGGGGTAATACAAAAAAAATCTCAGCAAAGAAAGAAAATATAAACAAAGGAAGATGAAAATGACAAAGTGATATGATATTTGCATACTGAACTCATTTTATTTGTTCATATCTTTCATTTCATTTCTGCCGCGGTCCAGCCGGGCTAGGTCCACAGAGTCCCCGAAGGTGGGCTGAGCGTCGGCGCGTGGAGAACAGACACACAAACAGCTCAGAGACTGTGTGAATCTGCTTCGTTTATTGTAAGCTCAAACAGAATATTATATACTTTTTTTGGCCAGGGTTGAAAGTTTAGATAAAAGAAGAAAATCAGGTGTTTCTATGATAACATGGTTTCTATAGTTACATGATTAGTTAGCATAGGCAGAAAGTTTATATCTAGTTAAAGACCTTGAAGCGTGTTTTTACCACTAATAAGTGCTCCATAGTGGTATCCTAGCTAAAAGCCTACAAAACATAAGATTATACTCAGCCCTAATTTAGCGCCCCTATCTCCCTGTGATGTTCTTGCAGCTGCAAGGATGTGTTATCTACCTTGCCTCTATAGTAATACATCAGCCTCTCTGTAAGGAGGTTCCCAGACAGCCCCAGTCAGCTGGTCATTATTATTATCATCAAGGGCTCCCAAACTTCTGGTCTGACCTTATTCTCGTTAGTCCTACTCAAATGTCAGACCAATATACCATTAATTGTAAAAAAACATTTCATTAACTATCCCTTTGTTCTTAGGGAGTTTCTATATTTTGATTACTAATTTGGTGCATAGGAAAGAAAATAAAAGAAATCCTTCAAATTAAATCAGAGCACAAGTTAACACTATAGTTCCCAAGAAATGTTAACCCATTCCCACAAAGCCAATTTTTATGCTGCGGCCTTTTCTTAGAAGACGTCCTCCTTGAAGATCTATCTTCTTCCATGTTTGGACCTTGTCAACAGAACATGGCTAGAGAAGGACGCGGCACATTTCCACTTTGTATCGCTCTCTACCCATTATTCCAGATCTTCATATTTTAAATGTCTGTTGAAAATGGTGAATGTCCACTGTCTACAAATCACTGGGAAACCCTGATGCTGATGCAAAACTTCCAAGACAAGAACTCGCCCTCTGAGGAGAGCTGGACCTGCATGAGCCTTCAGCTTGGGTTGCACAGAGCCAAGCTGAGTGACTCTCCAACATAGGGGAATAGAACACTGAGAATGCACAGGGAGCTGCATTGTTCACTTACCTTGTGGAAAATCTGTGAGACTCTTGCTCCAACTGATTGTTGCCAGGTTATCGGGGACCTGGCCTAGATCCCCAATCTCCCGAATGAGGGCACAGCAAAGGCTTAAATAAATGAGACAAGTGGTATGATTTTAGGGCTCCAGGAGGATCAAAGCCCCTGCAGAGCTCTTGACTCTGCAGCTGTTGTGAGGGCTAAGACAAAGACCTCTCTCCTTGCCCGTATTTATTATCAAAGTAGACAAAGAGAGGGGATACTGAGGAAAACGCGGGAAATGAGCAGGACCTTGGGAGTCACTTGAAAGACTTCTCCAAGTAGTAAATTGTGCCAATTAAGGAGAACTGTCTTATCTCCATGATGGCATTTATGGTGGGAAAGAGACGCTGCAGATATGTGATGTTTGCAGCTGCAGTCTCTATCTATTTACTTGAGTCTGCGCCAGGCGTCTTCAGCGGTGACCTTATCTTGCCTTTTGAGGTATCTCTGACTTCACTGGTCACTACAGGCCTCGGCCAGGACCAGTGATTTATAGAGGTTTACTTACTATAAATCAGCTCCCATCGCCAGGCAAGAGGCCTAGACCTTGGACAGACTCACAGATAAACAGAAAGCCAATTAGTTAATTTTAAACCCTGCTCAAAGTCCCTTCACAGTGGTCTCCAACACCAGAGATCATGACACACTGTGTTTAGGGAAGGGAAGAGTGGCATCACCTCCCCTTCTCTAGGAGGATGCCTGCTAATGGATTTGACTTTCTGATTTATGGTGTGAATAAAAAGAAGGAGGAGAGGAGAACTGATGTAACACCAGGAAGCAGACAGCCCTGCTACAGGAGTGCTGTCTCTCCACTGCCTATGGGTTACAGTTCATGGAAAAAAATTGTGCAGTGCAATATATATAAAATATCAGGAAAAAAAAGAACAAAAGCAAAGGCATATTAGTGACCTCAGGAAGCTGTCTCATTAATAAAGAAAACGACTTCAGATTTAAAAATGTATTGGAATTCTGTCTTGTATATTTCATTGTACATTCTATTTGGACTACTTGAAAATAAAAAATCTGCATGCTACCTCATTTAATAATGTGAATATTTATCTATTCTTTGCTTTTTTCTTTTACGTCTAGATAAAATGTCATTGTTATCCTCAGTGCACCATTTCAGAAAGAAACATGGAGAAACTATACACTAATGACAAAACTAGTTAATCTTTTGTCAAGGTACACCCTGGAAGGATCATTGAATCAAGGGGAATTGGTAGGGATCTGAAGAAGGCAGGGAAGTAAACCATTTCTCACATGCAGACATGCACCAGTATCTAAGACGTGCAAATGTAAACATCAACCTTAGAAAGTCTGTTTTTAGCATGGACCAGAGTAGTTTTCCAAGCCACACACACACACCATGAATACACAATCTCACAAACTGCCAGTAGACAATATGAGAAACCCACTACTACTAATTACAAGCTAATTACTTTGTCTATTCTCAAGGACAGAGGTAGATAAACTGACATTACCTTGTAATTAATCTGCATTTTCTGACCCAAATTACTCTGGGGTTAGGAGAAAAAAATTCAACTCTTTTGGACTCAAAGCATCTATGCACCACTTAGAGATTCCTAAATAATGTGAATACAGTCAATAAGAATGCTGTTGATGATGACTTTCTCTAATGATTACATACTTGCATCTAAAGCACCTTGTGACTTTTTTGTTATTTATGAGAAAAAAAGACACATATAAGAAAGACAAAAAACAAAAGACACAAACAAACCACTAGAGTCGTTTGCACAACAGTAACATTACAGGTTTACAAAGCAGGATGGTAGAAACGACAATGGTTGCAATATTACATATCATTACCTTCAAAATGGCTGTTTACATTAACAGATATAGACATGTAAAATTGATCCAATCATATAAGTATTAACTGTTCTTTCTTAATAACTAATACATTCAGCAGTAGGTTCATTTTAGTCATCTTACATATACAAAGATACAGATTTATATCTTTTCCTTTTCCCTTCCCTCTTTCCCACTTTTCCCTTCCCAGTTACTTTTGCTCCTCAAGCTGTTTTTTACCTTTACAGAATACTTATTATAGATTTTGGATCATATATACTTTTTCAGTTTTTTACACTAGGGTTACAATACGGTATTCACACATGTGAGTTTGATTTATCTTACTTATGAGTATCGTCTCAAGTCATGTCCATTTACTTTTAAAAGTCTCAATGCAATCTTTCTTTTTTTATTTATTTAAGAGAAAAAAGACACATAACAAAGACAAAAAGCAAAAGAGACAAACAAATGACTAGAGTAAATGCACAACAGTACCATTGCAGGTTTACAAAACGGGATGATAGAAATTTGACAATGGTTGCAATATTGCGTATCGTTATCTTTAAAATGGTTGTTTATATTAACATATATAGACATGTAAAATTGATCTAATCATATGAGTATTAATTCTTCTTTCTCAGTAACAAATACATTCAGCAGTGTTTGTTTTAGTTATCTTACATATACATATATACAGATTTATGTCTTTTCCTTTTCTCTTCCCTCTTTCCCACTTTTCCCTTCCCAATTACATTTGCTCTTTGAGCTGTTTTTTACCCTTACATAGTATTTATTATAGATTTTGGATCACATATACTTTTTCAGTTTCTTACATTAGGGAGACAATACAGTATTTACACATGTGGGTTTGATTTATCTTACTTATAAGTATGGTCTCAAGTCCATTTCCTTATAAAAGTCTCAATGCAGTCTTTCTTAATAGCTGAGTAGTACTCCATTGTATAAAAACACCACAACTTTTTTATCCATTCTTTGATTGATGGGCACTTGGGTTGTTTCCAAGATCTGGCTATTACAAATTGGGTTGCTATAAACATGGGTGCGCAAATATCACTGTGATATGATGTTTTGAATTCTTCTGCAAAAATGCCGAGAAGTGGGATACCTGTGTTGAATAGGCTCTCTAGTCCTAGCTTCATGAGGAATGTCCACACTGACTTCCACAGTGGTTTCACCAGTCTACATTCCCACCAACAGTGGAGAAGAGTTCCTTTTTCTCCACAGCCCCTCCAGTATTTGTTGTTGGTTGATTTTTTAAACTTGGCCATTCTTTCTGGCGTGAGATGGATCTTAGTGTTGTTTTAATTTGCATTTCCCAAAAGACCGTTGATGCTGAACATTTTGTCATATTTACTTGCCATTTGTATTTCTTTCTCTGAGAAGTGTGTATTCATCTCAGATGCCCATTTTTGGATTGGGTCCTTGAATTTTAGGGGCCTGGTTTCTTTTAATTCTTTGTATGTTTTAGATAGAAGTCCTTTGTCTGATGAACAAGTGGCTAAGATATTTTCCCAGTTTGTGGGTTTTGTTTTCACTCTGTTGGAGATTTCCTTTGACATGCAAAGACTTTTTAGTAAGATGAGATTCCAGTTTTTGATTCTGGGAAGTGTTTCCCATGCAGTTTGATTTCTGTTCATGAACTCTCTGGCTACTCCTATCTCAAGATTTTTACCTACTCTGTCTTCTAGTAAGTTTAGGGTCTCTGTTTTATATTCAGATCTTTGATCCATTTTGACTTTATTTTAGTGCATGGTGACAGATATTGATCTAGTTTGTTTATGGCATACAGAAAGTCAGTTTTTCCAGCACCATTTGTTAAAGAGGCTATCTTTCTTCCAATGTACATGTTTGGCCCCTTTGTCAAAGATGAGGTGGCTAAGTGTGTTTGTAGTTGTGGCTGTATCTTCTAATCTATTCCATTGATTGTCAGGACTGTTTTTATTCCAGTACCATGCTGATTTTATCACAGTAGCTTTTAAGCATAGTTTCAAGTCAGGGATTGTGATGCCTCCGGCCTTACCTTTGTTACCCAGAATTGCCTTTGCTATTCTAGGTCTTTTCTGGTTCCAGATGAATTTCAGGAATGCTTTCTCTAGTCCTGTGAGGTAGGCACGTGGTATTTTGATTGGGATTGCATTAAATCTGTATAATAATTTTGGGAGAATGGCCATTTTCATGATGTTTGTTCTTCCTATCCATGACCAGGGAATATCTTTCCAGTTTTGGAAATCTTCTATGATTTCCTTCTTCAGAGTAATGTAATTTTCACTGTATAGATCTTTTACTTCCTTTGTTAGATTGATTCCTAAGTATTTCATTTTTTTGGATGTTATAGTGAAGGATATGGTTTCCCATGTTTCTCTGTCAGTGGCTTTGTTGTTTGTGTACAGGAATGCGATTGATTTTTGAGTGTTCACCTTGTATCCAGCAACCTTACTGAATTTGGTTATTACTTCCAGAAGTCTTCTAATGGATTTTTGGGGGTCTTCTATGTAGAGTATCATATTGTCTGCAATGATACTCTATGATAATTTCACTTCTTCCTTTCCTATCCTTATTCCCTTTATTTCTTTCCCTTGTCTAATTGCTCTGATTAGTATTTCCAGAACTATATTGAATAGGCGTGGGGATAATGGGCATCCTTGTCTTGTTCCTCATTTTAGGTTGAAAGTTTTGTTTTTCTCCATTTAGTAAGTTGTTGGCTGTTGGTTTACGATATATGGCTTTTACCAGGTTGAGGTAGAGACCATCTATTCCGATTTTCTGTAGGGTTTTTATTATGAATGGGTGTTGGATTTTGTCGAAAGCTTTTTCTGCATCTATTGAGATGATCATGTGGTACTTGTCCTTGGCCCTGTTGGTATGGTGTATTACATGTATTGATTTGCATATGTTGAACCATCCCTGCATTCCTGGGATGAATCTCACTTGATCATGATGTATAATCTTTCTGATACCTTGCGGTATTCTATTTGCCAGTATTTTACTGAGGATTTTTGCATCTATATTCATTAGGGAGATTGACCTAAAATTTTCTTTTTTGGTTGGGTCTTTCCCTGGTTTTGGTATTAGGGTAATACTTGTTTCCAGAAATGAGTTAGGGAGACTTACTTCCCTTTCGATTTCATTGAAGAGTTTGAGGAGTGTTGGCATTAGTTCTTCCCAAATCTTGTAGAATTCAGCAGTGAATCCATCAGGGCCCAGGCTTTACTTTGTTGGTAGGGTCCTAAGTATATTTTCAATTTCATTTCCTGAAATTGGGTTATTCAGCAGTTTTACATCTTCTTGATTCAGCTTTGGTAGTTCATAGGTTTCTAGGAATCTGTCCATTTCTTCTGTGTTATCAAATCTTTGTGAGTAAAGGTTTTCAAAGTAGGTGTTGATGATCTTCTGTATTTCCACAGGGTCAGTAGTGATTTCACCCTTTTCATTTCTTATTGTATGAATCTGAGTTTTTTCTTTCCACTTTTTGATAAGGTTGGCTACGGGTTTATCAATTTTATTTACTCTTTCAAAGAACCAACTCTTCAATTCATTAATTCTTTGTATTGTTTTCTTAGTTTCAATTACATTAATTTCTGCTCTAATCTTAATAATTTCCTCCTTTCTTTGGGCTTTAGACTTGACTTGCTCTTCTTTTTCTAAAAGTATGAGGTGCAGCATTAGGTTGTTTATGTGTGTTCTTTCCATTTTTCTGATGTGGGAGTTTAATGCTATAAATTTCCCTCTGAGGACTGCTTTCATTGTATCCCACAGGTTCTGGTAATTTGTATTTGCATTTTCATTCAATTGTAGATATTGTTTACTTTCTTCTTTAACTTCTTCTGTGACCCATTGGTTATTTAGGAGAGTATTATTTAATTTCCATGTGTTCATGCGGTTATTGTAGGTTTTTTGTCATTCATTTTCAATTTTACTGTGCTATGGTCAGATAACATGCGTGGAAATATTTCAGTTCCTTTGCATTTATTTAAGCATGTTTCGTGGACCAGTATATGATCTATTTTAGAGAATGATCCATGTGCAGCTGAGAAGAATGTGTATTCTGATGTTGATGGGTGGAACACTCGGTGCACATCTACTAGGTCCATTTGTTCATAAGTTTGATTCAGTTCTGTTATTTCTTTGCTGATTTTTTGTTTGGGTGATCTGTCTCTCTGTGACAGTGGGGTGTTAAGGTCCCCTGTTATAACTGTATTATTTTTTATTTGGTTTTTCATGTCTATTAAGAATTGTCTTACATAGTTGGGTGCTCCCATATTCGGTGCATATATTTTTATGATTGTAATCCCTTCCTCTTGAAGTTTTCCCCTAACATGCATGTAGTGACCTTCTTTATCTCTTTTGATCATTCTCAGTTTGAAGTTCATATTATCTGCAAACATAATAGCTACCCCTGCTTTTTTCTGGGTTCCTGTTGCATGGAGTATTGTTTTCCAATCTTTGATTTTTAGTCTGTGAGTTTCCTTTTGAGTGAAATGTATTTCTTGTACACAGCATATTGTTGGGTTTTGTTTCTTAACCTACTCTGTTAGCCTGTTTGTTTTCAATGGTGAGTTGAGAACATTTACATTGATTGATATAACTGGTATGTACTGAGTCATTCCTGTCGGGATATCTTTCTGTTTGTGGTTTTCTACATTTTCTGTTTAATTGTTTGCCCTGCTTTGTGGTTTCCTTTTGTTATTGTTCTTAAGAGTGTAGCTATCTTTGTCTCTTTCTAGAGTGTCTTGCAGTACTCTTTGTAGTGTTGGTTTGCTCGCCGTAAATTTCTTCAGTTTTTCTTTGTCATGAAAGTATCTCATTTCCCCATCAATTTTTAAGGGTAGTTTTGCAGGGTACATCAATCTGGGTTGAAAGTTGTTTTCTTTCAGGATTTGAAATACTTCACTCCAAGCTCTTCTTGTCTTGAAAGTTTGTGTTGAGTAGTCTGCCATGATTCTGGTAGGCTTTCCTTCATAGGTGATCTATTTATTTTCTCTGGCAGGTTTTAGTATTTTGTTCTTGTGCTTTATTTCTGATGCCCTAATTATTATATGTCTGGGTGAAGGTTTATTTTGGTTATGGTTAATTGGGGTTCTGTATGCCTCAGTTACCTGTACTTCAGATTCTCTTCCCATGTTTGGAAAGTTTTCTGCTATTATTTCTGTGAATAGTCTCCGCAGGTTGTTAGTATTGAACCCTCTTTTTTAATTTATGCCTATTAATCTTATATTATTTCTCTTGGCATCATCTTGCAGCTGTTGAATTGTTTCCTTGTTCCTTACTATTTTTAAGATATCTTTTCTTTCATGGCCATACGCTCCCATGATGTCTTCAATGTCTGAGATTCTATTTTCAGCTTCATTCAAGTGGTTTTTCAAACTTTCCATGGAACTTTTGATTTCCTGCATTTCCCTTTGCATCTGTTTCATGCATTCTGTTTGTGTCTTATACTGTTCATTCAAAGTTTCCATCATTTTCTTAAGTACTTCTTCCTATTTTTTTTTTTTTTTGCACCGGGGATCAAACTCACAGCCTCATGCCTGCCAGACAGTCGCATAAGCCACTGAGCCAAACTCCCAGCCCTAGTTTTTTGAGGCAGGGTTGCACTATGTATCTCAGGTGGGCCTTGAGCTTGCGTTGTAGCCCAAGCCAGCCTCAAACTCACAGCGTTCCACTTACCTCAGCCTACTGAGTGCTGGGATTAAAGGCATGCCCCACCACACCTGGCTATTTCTTCTATTTCTTTATCTTGCTCTTCTTTAGATACACACAACCTTTCTTAATAATGATTGTCATTTCATTTTTTAGCTGAGAGATTATTTCTGATTTGAGTTTATAGCTTCATTGAGCTGTTTCTTTACTGCATTTGCTAGCATTTCAGAAAGTTCAGTTGTGTGACTCCCCGTGTCTTCCATTTCAGTGTCTCTTGAGTTTGTTCTCAGTGGGCTGACGGATTGAGACTGCCTCTTGATCTTTCATTTTGTCATTTTCTTCTGGGACCTGTGTGGCTCTGTGTCCTCGGAGGCTGACTGGGCATCCCCCTGGTGGGTTGCACTGAGTCACGGGACTGGGTAGAGCTAGATCCTGTGTGCAGCTAGTGAAGGTGCACTCCCAGAGTGTGTTGGTGGAGTCTCCGCCTTACTTGGTGGTGGTCAAGACCTCCTGGACCCAGGCAGCTAGGAGGAACATATCCCAGAGTGTTGTGCCACCCAGACCCTGAGTCTGGCTGCAAGGAGTTCAAAACCTCTGGAGTCCCATGTGACTTTTGATTTCATTTTGTCTCTGGAACAGATTGATGAATAAAGTAAGTTAAACTTAATCTCTCACTATGGGCTTTGAATTCTACAAAATTTTTAGCCCTATATGTGTGCTTTAGAAATAATCTGACTTAAATTTTAAGCAAACTAACATTTCTGCAAAACAATCTTCTAATTCCTTTCATTTAATTGCCACTAGATTTTAAATGATACATATTAAGTGTGGTGATTCATGGGCCCTAAATCTAAAACCTTGGTCAAGATTCAAAACTCTTTTGCTACCTATCTGATTTTTTTCCCCATAAAATGTGAGTCTGAATTGTTAAGAATGCAAATCTGCTTGGAAAAAAATTATTTTCTATGATATTCCACTCTCCTCCAATAAGTTTAAGAGAAAGAAGATATGCCATGAGAACTGACATTGACAACTATTCTTGAAATGTAAAGGTTTTGCAGCTTGTGCAGAAAGGCAGGATAAGAGTGATCTATGAAAACCTGAGTTTTGTATTCACTAGAGCACAATCAATGTATTGATCTTGCAAGATAAGTACCTTATTGAAATTTATGGTGTGCTCCCTTGCTCCTTTGCCCTCCATGTTCCCTGTGAGTGGGATATGCAACATGTCAATAGTGAAAGTGTACATTTTATGCAAAATGTCATACTTGTCATATGTACTCTACTCCATAGGCAATCACTTTTACCTTACTAATTGTATGTGCTCTTTCTCCTTATCCAATCATGTCCTTAAATTAGGACAATATAGAAATTCACTAAGAATGACTACTCCTTTTTAAAATTCCATTTGTTTACTGTTTTTAATCTGAGAGTTTGTGAGAGAAATAGAGAGAAATAGAGACTGATTTCTGTCTCATTGGTGGCGAAGTGGAACTGTAATTTAAGAGATCTCCTGCTATTCTTAGCATATAAAAATAATAAGCAAATTTTCCTTCTTAAAGGACCCTAATTCTGAATACTATGTTACACTATATCGGTTTTCACTCCTAGTTAAGGACAAAGAGGTTTAACTTATTTTTGCTATTTATTATTATCTTTGAAAATGTTTTCATTTTCCTCTTTACATTATGAAATGAAACACACATAAACAGAATTAAATTAATCAAATGTATCTGCTGCAAAATACTGTGGGAGCTGTTAAAAGATGAAAGAAATTAAAATTTTCAAAATATTCAAAGTAAGTGTATCAAAGCATATTTTAACTTATTTGGATAAGGAATTATCATTAATGATATGAAGCATACAAAAAATTAAAATTATATTTTCATAATTAAAATTTGCAAATATTTAATACTGAAGATCTACACAAAGTATAAACATATGTTGTTTTCAACATAATGTTTCAGAAATTGCAAAGCACAGAAAATACAAAGAGTCAATGTTAGATTCATGAGTGGCACTGTTTTCAAGAGAGATTAAAATATAACTGTGAATTTATACCCTATATTTAACATTAGTTTCATTCACATTAAGACATAGTTTTCATCCCAAGTGCTCACATTCAATGCCTGACTTGGGGAGAAGAGTGGTGATCACGAATTTCTGTAAGCAGAGAGGAGATGTCGGAGCAGTGTGGAGCAATCAGAGCCCTTAGCAGGTCAACGTGCTATCCTGTACTCACCTCCATTCAGGAGCACGTTGAAATCTTAACATTTCACAAAGCCATACTTGAGAGGATGCACTGCTAACCAGATCTTCCTCCACTGCTAATTTTTTACATAAACTGAGTGAATTCTGATTGAAAACTAGGGTATTTTATACAGAAGTATTGACACCTCAAGTTCAAGCCTGCATGCATTTCACCTTCCAATACATTTCTCTTCTAGAAATTTTCTAATACCCATTTTCATGGTAACAATTTATGACTGTTTTCTTATTTACTCACTAAAGATAATGCCTTTTTAGTAAAATGTATACATTTATATGTAGATAGTATATGCAGTGAAAAAGTTAATAAAGGTATTTTTAATTTATGGTTGATATAGGAGAAGAGAATTCACTTACAAATGAGAGTTTATTCCCTGTTCAAATGATCGATTTTCCAAATCAATTAGAATTCAAAATCACAGTCTTTTGCGCAACAGAGGAAATTAAAAATTTCACAATATTACGGAAGATTTATAAAGATAGGCAGATTAAAGAACTTTGGTCCATCTTCATTATCATTAACTTCATACAGTGGAAGAGTTTTTAAAAGACTAACACAAACACAACTATTTCCAAGGTTTCAAGTAATTACTGTCATGCTAATTTTTTCTTGGTTTATGTCTGGAAATTCAATATAATCAAGAAAAATAATGGCATAATTGTCTTGGTTAAAATTCTCCAAAAAGTAAAATGAAGACAGTACATATTCATTACATACATACACACACACACATACACACACACACACCACGCACACTCATCCTCTGGATATATTACTGCAAGATGATAATTATATCAGCTTACAAATTCAGAGCCAGGAATGTCCACAGATGTTGTCTGGTTGACAGAGACACAGAAAATCCAGTAACTGTTCTGCACAAGAATTTGTAATTCACAGAATAAGATGGATTGAAAAGCAGCACCATCCCAATAGCAAAAACTGGGAGGTTACCTGGAGGGTCATTGGTATAAGGCTGAACTGGGTAGTTCAGGAAACTAGAACTTTAATACACAGTTACACATGTGCTCTTTCACACTTTTTATTCTGCCTGATTTGTTATCCCATCAGGGGATGCCATCCACGGTCATCATAGGTTCTCCCCTGGCCAGGTTGGTGAACTGCATACCAAATATATCTGAAACATGTGACAGGCAGATCCAGAAGTGGGCTTTGCTAATCTGCTAGATATTGCTTAATGAAGTCAAGTAGACATGTCATGATAGACAGCCACAGTGCATCCCAGGCTTTCACAATTGAGCACTTCTCCTTAAGCAATATACATATGATTTCTAAGTACAGATTATAGTAAGTATATAATTTCCATCTTACATAATAAAGCTACTCTGCAAGGAAGTGAGAATGTGCTCACTCCTTCCACATATTAGGATGCAAACTTCCTTCAGGTGATATGTATACTTCTCTTGACACCACTTAACTTACAAAATGTAGATTTAAAATACTTATCTCCTGATATGAAGTCAGTTATAATTCCATTATAGAGTACAAGAACAAGCCAAAAATTCCCCATAGATTACCTATGATTTCTGGAGTTATCTCAGTCTCACTAGGTTCTCTACATGGAAAGCATGTCCTAACCTTCCTTCCTGAAGCATCTAGGCAAGTTCTTATCCTGCCTGGATTGGGCTGTTGTAGCTTTGCATTGACCTGAATAACAGGCTATGACAATGTTAGATGTCAAGAGGAATCCCCTGCATTTGAATCATATTCATCTTTACATCCCCTAAGTGGCACTAGTTAAAGTTTTTACTGATGGTCTGGATCAAAAAACATTAGCACTATAACACCTTGTTCAAGCTATTGACTCAGATGTATGAGTTTTTCAGAATGGCCAGAGGAAATTCTCAGACTTCATGTCAATCACTGCTGTTTCTCTAGGTAGAAGCTTTCTCACTTGTGCAACTGACTTTTATTTTAGTATACTGCCTTGGTTACTTTCCACTCATTGCTGAGACAAAAAAATCCTGACACCCAAAATTAGGGAAGGAAAGGTTTATTTAGCTTACAGTTTTTGGAGGTTTCAGTCCACAATCAGCTGGCTCAAAGGCAGGGTGACATGGCACAGGAACAACACTTTGCAGCCCAGCAAAAGTAGCCAGAGTAAAAGGGGGACCAGAGCAAGCCTCTTCTCCGCCTTTATATAGTACACAGGACACCCCCCCCCACCAGGGTGGGTGTAGCTTCACAAACATCCTTGCCTTCCTTTGCACAGGATGAGGATGTTTACAAAGTAAGACCCCTGGCTCCCTCCCGAGTCTCCCAGTTAAACTTCTGACCTTCTCAAATTGTAACAATGACCAGGTAATTGTGCTCTACACCCCAGGATGTAGAGCTGCTGAGTTACTTAATTAAGCTGCTAGACTTCTCAAGTTGACACAATGTATAAACCGTAGCATATACTATAAGGTCACTGTTGTAGTCAGGGGTTACAGGGAGAACAACTACATACAGGACACAGGGTTTGTAATACTGTTTTAATAATCACCCAAAGTTAAACACGAGACGGTGCAGGAAGATCTGTCCACAACACTAAGACCCAGAATAGCCGAGGGCCTGGATCCCACAGCAATATCATGCAAGAGTCCCACTAGAGACCCGAATGCATGACAATGCCTCCCACAGTACCAACTGGGAAC